>JAJHJA010000818.1:600000-885769 GCA_021202915.1 Heliconius himera
CTTTTAGGGGGAATTAATACTCTTATCAGGCCGAAAAATGTAAAGTGACATTGAGTTCCGTCACAAACCACGCTAAAATTACAGGTAAAAGAGAGAGTCTTGACACTGAGTTCCATCTGCCTACACAGCTTCTAGCGAGATAGAGCGTAAATCTAGCAATAAATACGTCTTAATAATCAAATGGCAAATTGAATTTACGCGCAGATCGTTAAATGTAACAAAACATAAACTTATAGGTCTAGAACAGGTGTCATTAAATAGATGGTAGTTGATTGTCATGATTTATACGTCAATTTGCCACTAGTCCTGCGCGCGCGCACGCAATTTGTCACGTCAAGCGGTCTAGCAACGCGTGGCGCGAGTAATAGTGAAATTACTGTACTTATTTACAGTACGGTCGAAGAGTCGTGGCCGCAATGAAGTTGGCTGTAAATGCCTGCGCAGATTTGATTTTTGATATTTTTTTACTTTTAATTTCCCTCCGAGGGTACAATGCACAAAAATTCGGAAAGCCTTATTTCAGGAGGCCATGATTCATCGACCGCACTATATTTACTAGGTAGTAGTATATGGTTCACTTTTTAGGTAGGCTAGGTAGTAATATATGGTTCACTTTTTGTTTTTGTGTCACAGCGTTTCTGTTGAGTTGCTTTGTCTCTCAAAAACAGAGGACATTTTTTTGTCAGCTTCTTGCATCCGACATGTAGCATGATAGGCAAAGGGAGCCTAGTGTTAAAACACTCCCCTGCATGCATTGAGTGCTAAACGCTGCGCTTTGCCTCGACACCAGAAAAATATAAAATATTTCATTTCCTTAAGTGAGAACCTACAACTTGTTGCGTTTGCAGTCAAACCTTTGGGGCCACGACTGCCCTCACACAGGACATGCATTCATATAATGGCTGAAAACGCCAGAAATAATAAATAATCTAATGAATTAAGAGAAATTATACTATCTTTGGAAAAATATGATCGATAGTTGCATTCATCAATGCTCACGTGATGTATAGAATCATTTATCGAGCCACGCCTTAAACATAACGTACGGTTGCATATTTTCTTGTGAGTGTAATTACGTGGATACATGATATATGGCGATATTTACTTGGAATTTTCAAAGTGGAAAGCAAAAGTTGGTTAGCTGTAAATAGGAATTGATAGTATTAAGTCTATTACAAAGCATATGTTTTATAAAATATTATATGAATAGTGGTTTTTTGTATAAATATAGGCATTTGAGAAATTACAAGACAGACAGTATGTATATTGTTTAATAAATATTATGTAATCAAAATAAAGAAAAACGTTAGTTCCAGAATAAATTTTTGATAAATATAACAATTCGCAAAATTGTGCGTGGGCGAACGCTGCCTTGTAGTGCTATTAGATTTTATTAATTACTAATTTTTTTTGTTAGCTTCACGATGTATCTGGCATGTAGCATTGTAGGCAAAGAAAACTTGGTAACCTAGTGTAAAGACACTCCGTCCCCGTTTCCGTTCCCCATTTTTCGAGATATTCTGGATATATTGGGTGTCGAGTGGCGGACCTCACGCTGCGCTTTGCTTCGTTACCAGAGCGAGCACATGAAAATAATAAATGATAAACGTTACAAACGACTGCAACATATGCTTTGTAATAGATTTAAATAAGATAAATCAGCTTCACGCTGTATTCCGCACACTGCAGGGTACGCAGAGGGAACCTAGTGTTAAGACACTCGTTTCCCCACTTTCTGCTGAATTCTGGAGGCATTGCGTGTTGAGTGACAGAACTCAACGCCGCGCTTGTCCTAGACACCAGAGCGAAGAAATGAAAATATAAATTTAAGTAAACATTTCATCTCCTCGAGTGGGGATTGAACCCATAACCAGTCGGTTTTACAGTCACACCTTGTGCCCACGACTGGCCTTGTAATAGACTTAAGCTTGAAATTACCATCAATTCCTACGTACAGCTAAGCTAACCAACTTTTGCTTTTATTTAAAAGTAAAGTTCTTATTTTTTTTAGCTTCAAACGCTACAGCAAGTGATACAAGGCAAAATATGTATTAAACTAGACACAATCTACATATTACATTGTTTATCCAGATGGCGAGTATCGAGGTGTCGCTGGCGGGCTCCCAGCGTCGCAGCGGCGCGCGCGACTCTAACAGAGAATTGGACACACTGCGAGCAGCTTTGTCTGATAAGGACACTTTGATACAGAAGTATTTATTCTTTTTATATTTTTAACTTCAAACTATAACCTACATATAGCAAGCTAGGCAAAGGGAACCTAGTATTAAGACACTTCATTCCTCCTTGGGAACCTAGTATTAGGACACTTCATTCCTCATTGAGATACTTCTATTTTCACTTTTCGTTGAATTCTTGAAGCATTCAGTGTTGTGGCGCAGTGAAACAGCGTTAGACTGTTAAGCTGATGGATGTGAGTTTAATTCCTACATAGGAGAACGATTATATTTAGTTTATGTTGATTTCCCAGCTCCGTTAGATGAATCCGGGCGTTGAGTTCCGCGACACAACAAGCAATGCCTGGAAGATTCAGCAGAAAGTCGAGAAGGCATTGACTTAACAATTGGTTCTCTGCCTTATGTCTCAATAAAAAGAAAAAAAAAACAAACAAAACTACAATTTCCTTTAAGACATATGTAGGTACCTAAACATACCTCCGAATAAAATCAATTCTAAATAATATTCGAATAAAATGAATTCCTAATTCTTCCCAAAGTTCCCATATTAATAAACATACCCCACGCGTCGTTTTAAAATAACCTAATTGGCATAATTTGCGGAATGATACTTAAACGTTTTTGAAACTCGTTTCGATAAAGACCGAACAAACGACGCATGAAATGTTGAGTTATGGGGGTCATGACCTCTCGGATCTTCTCCATGTTAATTATAATATTATATTATTTTAGCTGTAATTAGCATACGTTGTGTCATAATGGCGGAATTTATTTCTGTTCAACATTTTTACCTGTTTTTTATGGTATCAATTCCTACAAATTAAATTGCCTATAATTAAAATGTTTTAAAATTAGCTTCACGCTGTATCCCGCAAACAGCAGGGTAGACAGAGGGAACCTAGTGTTAAGACACTCCGTCCCCCACTTTCTGCCGAATTCTAGAGGCATTGCGTGTTGAGTGGCAAAACTCAACGCCGCGCTTAACCTCGACATCAGAGCGAAGAAATGATACTATAAATTTAAGTAAATATTTCATCTACTCGAGTGGGGATCGAACCCACAACCAGTCGGTTGTACAGTCACACCTTGTGCCGCTGCGCCACGACTGGCCTCAATTTGTTTTTTTTTAATATATTGTTTGATTTAATAATATTTATATTTATATTACTTTCACAGCGTATCCCAACAGCAGGGTAGGAGGAACCTAACCTTACGACATTTCGTTGCACACTTTCCGACGATACATCATAAAATAACACGACAAAAAAAATTTTCACACTGTCTTTGCGTATCCAGAAAAAATGCAAGCATTACATTATGCATTACTAATTCTTGAATATATTTCGCAGTCTCAAAAAGCAGCTGAGCGCGTCCCTAAGCGCGGCTCGTCTGGCTGCCCAGGTGTCGTCCCCATGTTCCACTCCTCGCGAAGACAGAACACCGCTGTCTCACGACGAACGCAAAGCTTTGGAGGAAAGAGCAGCGTCCGTCAGATCGGAGTTGGACACGAGGCGGTCTAATATCAATGAATTGAAACGACGTTTGGAGAAAACACATGTTACTGAGTAAGTATGAATTTTGTAATATTTTACCGATAAAACAAAAGAACAAAGAATATTTTTAATGAGTCGTATGAATTAACATTTTAACGTCTTTTATTGGCTTAAGCTTACAACGATGTCTTTAAAATAAATTTTAAAAGCAATGTTAAAAATATCATTTTCGATAAATACGAAAAATCCCAAGGGATTTTACATATAAGTTCCTTAAAAAAATCCCAAGGGATTTTACATATAAGTTCCTTACAAAGGAGCACTTGCAGAGAAGCAGACTTATAATCATAAAAAAATATTTCCCTAGAAACATAGACACCCGGATAGAACAAGCAGAACTGCAATATGCTATAGGGCGCGAGGAGTTGGAACTGCTAACATTAAGTGAACAAGCGCGCGCTCTTACCTTACTTATGGAGCAGGCGGAGGCGGCTGCGCGTGCGCAACGAGTTACTTTGTATAGGTAAGTCTTAATTTTTAAGCATATTTTAATAAAAATTTTGGATTATTAATGGGAATTTAGTTATATGTCGCTCAGGTTTTCGTGTCTCTAAGGTATTGTGTGGTGGCTTATGGGATTAAACACTTTTCTTTAAATAAACCAAACTCGAAAAAACTACATTTTGTAATGGGATCTTGTTAAATCTTTCATCAGAATTTTAAATAAAAATATCTTTATTTTTGTTTTTCTAGGAATATTTGTTTTATTGAATGTTAGATTACTTAGAAACCAATGGTTCGATTTGTAAAAATTTTATAGTGTTAAGACGCTCCGTTCCCAACTTTCCGCCGAATTCTCGAAGCATTGCCTATTGAGTAGTGGAACTCAATAAGGGAAGCGAGGAAATGAAAATATATCATTTCCTCGAGTGGGAATCGTACCCACAACCTACCGCGCTTACAGTCGCACGATGGTACCCCTGCACTACGACTGGCCACTAAAAGATAGAATATATAATTAATTTTACTGACATTTGACACAAAAAAAACCAATTACACAACTATGTTATATACGCATTCATACATAATATATATTTTAAGAATGGATGCTATTATAAGATGTCTAGTATCTACACATCGAAGTTCACACTTTGACGTTCGTATGAGAATCGTAACGACAGAGTAATTATACTTTGTTACGTGATAACCATTATGTCTTCATTGGAGCGCGAGCGTTCTTTGAAGTAATATAAGAAGGTCAATCTCCGTCTAAATATTTTCAACAAAAACCGTTTGAATGTAGCTTAATTTTTCTCTTTATGTAAACGTGATAATAATGATTATTTAATTTACATACTTAAAATTATTTAAAACGTTTATTTTAATGTAATTAAATTGTTCTAAAAAGTGTACGTTTTTCTAATAAGTATTATACTTATTAAGAAAACGTACACTTTTAAAATGTTAAAAAATATTTAAAAAATAGTATTCTCACTTGCCAAATGATAACTCTAAGTAATTATCTTTGGGCAGCGGAAATATGTAGAAATCTCCCTACAGAGATGTCTTTGCATCAACAAATAAGTTGTAACAAGCGTATAAGAATTTCGACGTAGCTCGATGAGAACGTGGCTTAGTTGGTCAGAGCGCTTGGACGATTTCTAAAGAGGCGCGGGTTCAAATCCCGCTACGTTTATACATTTTGTTAATAAGTATTTTTCTTTCCTAAGTGTGGAATGACACTTTAAAAATGTAAAAAAATATTAAAAATGTTAAACAATTACTAATTTAGTTTTATCAGTAACTTATTTTAATGATTAAAATGTCCTGCAGAGGGAACGTAGTGTCAGGACAATTGGTTCACCACTCTCCACTCGAATTAGAGCCGTGGCGTATTGACTGAGCGGAACTCCACCTCACTCGGTGTCTTCCCAGAACAAGGATATGAAAACATTTCATTGCCCCAAGTTGGAGACGTATAATTGTCAGACCTAACAATCTTTATTCAAAAATAGAACTGATGACCACTGCCTTATTAAAACCCTTCTTTCTAATCCTAAACTAAATATGAACTTATTTCCAAAGCACGCGATGGCTTACAACATATTATGTCTCTATTCAATTGAATTCAAACTAGGAATGGGGTCGAGTAATTTAAGTTCGTTTTTAAAAGCCGTAAAGATGACACGATAGTAGCAAATTGTAAATTGTCAGTAATTGTTACAAGTTGCGCCACTCCCATTGTGAGCTGGCCGGGGGCGGCTCCCGCTTTCATCGATTCTTTTATATATTTAATCGGTGGGAAACATCTATGTAGACGAATGTGGGTTAATCTTTCAACAGAAAGTTTAGATGTGGATATGAGTATAGTGATTAAGACATCGGAAGTGGACTAGAATTTCGATTAATTAATTACTTTTTTTCAACCGTATCTGTGAAACTTGAATTTGACAAAAAATAACGTTGAGAATTAGGTTAGCCATTTTATCTAAATGCATTTAGTTGATAATTGTTTAGTGGTTTAGTATCAAATCAAATTTACAATAATATAAGTTAAAGTACCTACTGTTAAACTGATTCAATATCATAAATTATGACCAAAGTTAACAAGATTTAATGTAAACAATCCTTGCACAATATTGTTCAGATCTCACATGCTAATATCTTTCAGAGTTCGTCAGATGGCCAAGGTCTTCCTGCAATTAGGTGCTTTTAATTTTTGTCTTGGTAATGCAAAAATGCAAGAAATTGACAATAATAATAAGAGAGAGGCCAACTTCTGTCAATACACCTACGGCACATATAATAATTAAGTACAACTGATGCCTACGTATGATAAAATATCTAACCAACGTGAAATAATAAAAAAATATTTTATGTGACCTTGGACATAAGAACAGGGGGGCGGGTGGTCTGTGTCCAGTCCAAAATAGTTTGGTGCCCATCCCAGAAATTTTATAAGCAAAAAAATTGCTCCTAAACATTAAAAAAACAACGTTTGCACAAACATATCTGTTCAAAGGTAAACTCCAGTTCCGTCCCAAAAATATTATTATTTTATAAAGAAAATATCTCTAGATCCGCCAATGTATCTATCGAACAAATTTTAGAAAACAAAAAAATATTGTTGCATATATAGATCATATATGTTTTATGTTTTTACTACTATATCAATATCTTCTTAATATTTTCTATATATGCGTAATAAATTGCCTTTTATCCGATTTTCCAAATCGGTTGTAAAAACAGACGACGAACAAAATTTACTGTTTATTGCTTGAAGCATTAATCTTAAGTACGTATATAAAATAACGTTATATCGCAAATCTGTATCAAACCCTAAGGCTATTGTATTCAATGCTATAATTCAAGTTTTTTAAACATTTTTCCGTTTCCCATACTCAGGCTGTGGCATGATCTATTACGCTATTAATACGTTCTTTAGATTTATTATATGTATAAACTGTACCTCTGATTAAATACTACCTATAACGGGCAAAATACATTCTGATTCTCACAAGATAAAGCTTTACGCTGTATCGTACCGTACATATTAGGGTAGGCAGAGGGAAGTCGGGAACCTAGTGTTTATACCCTGTTCCCATTAAGATACTTCCCTTCCCTAGTTTTTAAGATTTATTCCGCCGCATTCTATAGGTGTTACGTGTTGAGTAGCGGAACTCAACTAAGTGATGGTAATTAATAATGTTTTTTATATAACCAACAAAACTTATTGAACCTATTTAATTAATTTTCTATACATTTTCCTTTTTTTGGATCGAATTAACATTAATTATATTATTTAATTTATGATCTTCTTTTCAAAATACTTTTATTTTTAACCTAGAAAAAATATAATTGTAAGCTATAGTAGCACCTAAATTTAAAATCCCACGTTTTTCACTGACTAATCTACCAATAGGTGAAAAGTGAGACGGAAGTAAAAATGACTTTGATCGATCAAGTTGCGGCTAATTATTATTACTTATATTTACATTGTTTTATGTCACTCAAGCTATATTAGTTTTTTTACGCTATAATATGATTTTTACGCTTGCAGGTGATAAACAAATGATGTGGGAATTTATACAGTAAATTAAAAAGTCTGAGGGAACCTAATGTTAAGACACTCTGTTGCCTGTTTTTCGCGGAATTCTGAAGGCTTTGCGTGTTGAGTGGCAGAACTCAACGCCACGCTTTGCTTCGACACCAGAGCGAGGACATTAGATTTTATATATTTAATTTCCTCGAGTGGGATTCGAACCCACAACCGTCACGTTTACGTCGTACATTAGTTTCCTTGCGCCACGAAGACCTCAAAAACGTCAACCTATTCTAAATAAGCGGCTTTATCAAGTGGTCAAATAAATGGAAATATCTCGAGTCATGTATGACACACGCTTTCAACCATATTAGCTCTTCAACTTTTTAGTTGTGGGGAACGGAATATCTTAACACTAGGTTCCCTCTGCCTACCCTGCTGTGTGCGGGATAGAGCGTGAAGCTGATTTAATTATTTTTTTTGTACTTTTTAGTATTGGTATAGATATAAAAGTTTGTAAAGTAATGTAGTAAGTTAACGCTAAAACCACTTTTGATTTCAACACTGTTGTGAGATTTTCACAATGGGCTACAAATTTTCGTACACTTTAGTGAAGTGAGAGCGAAAGCTCGTGGTTTCCTTTTGCGGTCGTTGAATAAAGGACTACTAACTTTACTTTCCCTTACTTCGTGTTTTAATTACTGCGATTTTCATTTTTGTTATATAAGTTTAGTTCCATTTTTAGGGTTTCGTATCTTTTAAGGAAGAAAGGAAATATACAAGATCTTTTCTTGTCAGGAGCGCTTGGGCATATCGAGTTTAAATTCAAACCATATACTCAGGTCTATAGTCCCTTAATTTCCCGAAAAAATCATAATTTCTACATTTACTAAAAAAATATATATGGCCGTATATATAAAGAGAATCAAAATTAATAAGGTACTTCTGATTGAGCTAGAATTATGAAATTTGCCAGCAAGCATCTACAGGTCTAGGTAATAGTTCAGGAAAAAAATCAGAAAATCTCATATTTGTGGCTAAATTCTAAAAAATAGTAGCCTTAAAAAGGAAGAAAATTTGGTATTTGAAAAGTGGCTTACCACTATTTTAAGTGAAGCAATGTTTTAAATTTTTGCACAGAACCCACGGTGAGCAAGCCAGATTCGCGCTTGCCCGGTTTTTTTACTAAGTACTTGTAGGAAAACATTTTCTTGTTTTATTTGATGTAAAAAGGGTATAAGTACTGAACCCCGCGCTTTTATCAATATTAGTCAATCACACAAGGAAAAGCAATTTTAAACAAAACCTCTTCAAAAGATGCCCCATCCTACCTACAGGATAAAATTAATTATCAACACAGATAATATATTTTGATTATGATTTCAATATACCTAATAGTTCTATATACAATTTCGGTTTCTTCGCTTTGGTAAGACGCAAGATCTCGACAAATGGGTGGTTCATGGAAATGGAGTGTCTAATTTCGTACTCCTACACGCCACGCCAATTGTGGACAAAAGCAAAAAAAAAGTAAATTTAACTTTTTAATAAACGAACCTAGTCCTCTCCTACAGCTAGTCACTAAGTACAATCATGAAAACGTGCTGTTGAGTTTGACTAATTTAATTGATATTAGAAGTGGATTATATATTGTAAAATGCCTTAATAAAATTTTATCGTTCGGTAACACGAGCTTAATCGCAATTAATGCTTAGAGCCATTTACAATATCCCTGACCGATCGACAACTGGTTTAAAAACATTGTTTTTAAAGTTCCGTGACTCAAGAGAAAAAACGGAACCATTATAGAATCACATTATTTTTCGTCTGTCAGTCTTGTCTGTCAAGACCCTGTTTTGGGATCGCGTGGTCACAAAATTTTATTTGTAGTCCATTTCATACAAAATTATTTTTTTTTAATTTTTTTTTTACCCAAAGGATGAAACAGCACTGTACTAGTAAGACTCTGCTGTCTGTCCGTCTGTCAGTCCATCTTTGTCTTGCTTAATATGTCATGTCATGCTGATGTATTTCTGATATACTGGCATAACAACAAATACTAAATCATCAGCTTCACGCTGTATCCCGCACACAGCAGGGTAGGGAGAGGGAACCTAGTATTAAGACACTCCGTTCCCCACTATCTGCCGAATTCTGGAGGCATTGCGTGTTGAGTGGCAGAGCTAAGAAATGGAAATATAAATTTAAGTAAATATTTCATCTACTCGAGTGGGGATCGAACCCACAACCAGTCGGTTTTACAGTCACAATTAAAAGGCTCCGATACAACAAAAGTGATTTTTTTGGCGTTTTTACAGATTATGGTAAGGTAAACTTCGTGCGCGAATCCGACTTGCAATTGATAAACTTTTTTATTACTTGCAGAAAGATGCACAAAAACTGACATCCGAGCATACTACGAATGTCAGTGTACTTTGATCTCACCGACCCGAAATGTTGATTTGATAAAGATTAAAGAAATTATTTAACATTAAAATATTAAGTGTTATTCGCAAACTTTAAATTATATAAATATTATAATTAATTACCTTAATTGGCTAAAGCGTTTTGACGAATTTCAAAACGCATACTTGTTTTTTTTTTTATTAATATGTAGGTACTTACATATATTTTCTGTGTTAATTTTTAAAATGAAATCCCAGAGCTTTGTATTTGAGGAATATTTTAAATGATGATAAAATAAATGGTTAAATATTTTATTTTCATGTTTTTGATAACTAAAATAAGTAATTTTTGTATGAATCAAACTTTTTGAAAACAGAGAATATGTTATAACAAAAGGATATAAATTGAAAATAAGTGAAAATTCTGTTGTGTACATTTTTTTTCTAAATATTTTTCTTGTATATGCAATACAATACAAAAATATTAATATTGTTTGGAAATATTATCGAAATTGAGTTTAAAACTAGAAATTCTACTTAGAACGTAAAAAATTGTAAGCTTCCGCTTTCAATACAAACATAAACCTTATTAAATGGATATGTTCCTTTAAAGCCTATAACACTCTCCTAAGCTTGTTCAATACAAGCTAAGTATGTTACTTTTATACTATTATAGTACTTTGTACTACGAAATAAGGATAATAACAGACTGTAGATTATCTTACGAGTTAAACGCCGGTTATCTGTTTCAAGCCTTATACGGTACCGTCGTATCTAACATCTAGATTTGATGTATGTACTTACTTAGGGCTTTAATGATATTTAACTCCAATAAAATAATGTTACAATGTTTGTACTTTTTCTAAGTATCCCAGCGTATGTAGGCACCATGACTGCGTTTTTATTAAAGTATAAGAAATTACATTTCCTTATTCGGGATATGTATATACATATATCTCTTGCACGTTAAAGAAGAAATATTGCGTGGTGGTTTTGTTTTATTTTTATTTTTTTTTTCATATTCCAAAATGCTGCTTCACGCTTCCCGCATAGCCGGATAGGCATAGGAAACCTTAGTGTTAAGTCACTCCTTTCCCACACACCTAACATTTTCAAAACATTGCGCGTTCAGTGGTAGTACTCAACGCCGCGGTTGGTCTTGTTACCACAGGGGGAAAATAAATTAACTAATTCCTAGGTGTAGAAGTCAAACTCACACCTGTCGCGATTAAAGTCGGACGCTGTGCCGTTATGCAACGACGAAGGCCTCTAAAAATAATATATTAATAATAATAGTAAAACCTGTAGTATTTTATAGTAATTCTACATAATCGGAAACAATCTGGATAAAGACATGAATCTTGAATAGACTTATTAGGTTTGATAGAGCCGGTTTTAGACAGTACAAGTATATTTACACCGTCTTCCAAGTTAGGGATCCCGCGATCGCAAAACACCTCAGTATAATGAAAACATAATAAAAAGAAAGTTCAGGGAACGTAAGAATTTAACACAATTTAAAATGTATTTTAGCTCCAAGCTTTATAAAAGTTTGTTGCCAGAGAAACTAGAGATAAAACATTGCATTCTCTGCTTTGTCTACCACAGGCTTTTTTTTGCTTCGTGTTGTATCCCGCATATAGCAGGGTAGGGAACCTAGAGTTAAAACAGTCGATAATGATATTATTTTATTTTACCTAATGGGGTCGAACTAAGAGAATTGAGAACGGAGTAAGATAAGACTATCACAAAAATCTGGCTGTCTACGACGAGAGAAGTTCAAAACAAAAAAATAACACAAATATAATTTAAACAAAAGGCCACCGTGGATCAGCGACACAGTATCTGACTGTAAACGTGACGATTGTGGGTTCAATTTCAGTCGGCGTAAAAAGCGCAGCGTTGATTTCCGCAATAGAACACGTAGTGCCTCGAGAATTATGCAGTGTGTGTCTTAGCACTAGATTCCCTCTACCTATCCCGCTATAAACGAGATACAGCGTGAAGACAAAAAAAAACAAAACTTTTAATTGTACCTATAGTATAGATAATAGATATAAATATAGAAAATTGAGTTTGTACTTCACACGAATCTATTGGACTTGTTATACGTAAAGGTAATTTCCTTCGTTCGCTCTGTTGCCTCCACGACCCGCCGCGCGTGGAGTGCGGTGCTCGTGGGAAAACCTTCATTTTGTTCAAACAGTGCGTTTAACGTGCTTTAACTAAACTTTACAATTCGTAAATAACCGCTAATGTGAGCTTCAATTGTTTACAGTTACTGTGTCTATAGTATTTTTATGACTGTGTTATAGAAATTTTAGAGAGAATAAAGGTAAAGCTTTAATTTTTAATGTATAACTAAATAGCTTTGGCTCGCTTGACTGCTTCACCCACATAGTCAAATGAAATAATGTATTTAATACGATTATATGAAATAATGTAGAATACTAGTATTAAGGCAGATAGTGATGCAGTGGCACAAGCATGCGACTGTAAACACGACAGGTTGTGGCTGCGATTTTCACTCGAAAATTAAACATACCGCAGCGTTGAGATCCGCTACTCAACATGCAATAATTCTAGGAAAGGAAGTGTCTTAATAATAACTGAGTGTCTTAACACTAGATTCCTAGGTTCCCTCTTCCTTCCCAGCTATGTGCAGAATACATGCGTGAAACTAAAAAAAATGTGACACAGATATTCCAAATTCCCTACGTAACGGTAACTGCAAGTACTGTGAGATTCGACAATGTTAACGTGATATTATATAACCTGTAGCATTCCTTTATAAACCGACTGTGTAACACAAAATGATTTTTTCACGCATTTTGTAATTAACTTTTTATTAACCTCTCTTATATTAGTACTCTATTGCTATAACTAAAAATGCAATACATTATAAATGTAATAAATGGTTCTGTTATATTTGCTTGTAATGTTGATATAATCAAGAGGCATGGGTTCAAAGTCTGCCGATACGTTAAAAATTTTGTACATATTCTAAAAAAGTATATAACACTGTGCATATGTTAAAGACAGTTCATAATGGAAATTATCAACCAACACTAAAAAAACATTCCTATAAATAATTAAACTAAGTTGTAAATATCGACGTCAGTTTCTCATATACATACATATATTTTATATAAAAAAATCCATACTTGATTATTACAACGAGAATTTTATCTATGAATAGCGAGAGAATAATAAAAATCACACCTATAAATTCACTCAGTAAAATAACAATGGCTAAGGAACTTACACATCTAACAGCTCGTCCAATAAATAATAAGCACAAGGGCAATTGTTAGTACAAGTGAGCAAGGCTTACAGGCTTACCTGAACTTAGGCCCTGAGAATAGGTCGTAGGTGTTCCATACAACACCTAGGTGTTAGGGTGGATATGATTTTAGTATGTTTTCGTAACAGATGTGGGAGCGACCTACACACACTTTCAACACAATTTATAAGTTTTAATTAATGAATTACACGAGTTTCTGATAAGTTTCTTTCGCACACGTTTATATTACAAATAAAGAAATGAGTAAAAGCAAGTATGATTCTTTATGTTTTAAAAAGTAACCCTTTTTCATTTCATTTCTATTACTATGGCTATTTACCATTTTTTACATGAGTTCCCATGCTATACTTTTCTTTTCTTATATAAAAAAACTGAAGTGTATATCTGTTTGAACTATGTAATTTCAAGAATTACTAGTTCGAATTAGATTACAAGGAGCAAAGTAATAATAACATTGTTTGGATTGGTATTTAATTTTCAATAAATTCAGTGTCCAAATGAGATCACGAGTTCTCAGTGAGAAATTTCTTTGCTAAATCAAATAGGTATACAACTATCGCGTATGTGACACTTTTCTGTATAAACCCATTAAAAATATATATTATTTAAGTGAATAAATAATAGAATAAGGTCCAGCAATACCACCTAGCATGGTAACCCAACGGTCAGCGAACCGTGCCCCGAGCGCCCTCGCCCGTGACGCTATCTAACTACATATCATAACTACCGAGTACCGACACCTCGGGCCTGGGCCGTGAGGGCTCACGGTCACTGCACCTAGGCCCTGGCCCTCACGGCGACCTACGAATAATACCGCCGTCATTGGTAGAATTGGAATGTTGATATAATAAATCTTGAAAGAGACACCATTGTAATTGTGACACATTGCGAAGCATCTATACTTCTATACTAGTTTAATATTACAGATATATTAAAAATTCGTTTGGTTATAGCCTCTAATCTTAGGAACTATTAAAACGAATTAAAAAATCTTTTTTTGTCACTTTAATGTAACTCAAAACCTACCTCGGACACTTTGTAAAGTGTCAGGTGATATACACAACTCTTAGTTTGCGATTATTTGATTAGTGATTTACACACAATAATGTTTGGTGCCCAACGAACACTTCCCTACAAGCCATTGAGGCGTGCCTCCACTTTAATAGGCAAAATCTTTTTATTCCTACCCAATACCTTTTATCAATGTTGCCAAACAATAATTTATATAATAAATCTTTTGTATTTAAATACCCATACTAACAATTTCCGTTAAAGCATTCGTAGAAAAGTAAATAAAATAAAAAAAAATAAAAATGCTGATCACTGTTAATTTTCCCAAGTAACGTGTGTGATAATCGTAGTATCAGAACTATCAGCTTCACGCTGTTTCCCGGTTAAAGCAGGGTAGGCAGAGGGATCCTAGTGTTAAGACACTCCGCTTCTCACTTTCCGACAAATTCTGGACGCAACGTGTATTGAGTAGCGGAAGTCAACGCTGCGCTTTGTCTCGTCACCAAAAGAAGTGAAAGTATACCATTTTTTTTTCGAGTGAAAATCAAACCCACAACAGTCGAAAAATCTATGGTCTCTATTGAGTAAATATTATAATATTTTCTGTAATTACAAATCCATATTTTCCCTCAGCACGGTACGGGAGTGTGGCGGCACTGCACTCGTACTGTCCGCGGACGTCCGCGAAGGCGCTTGGAACGCGGTGATACGCGGTACTGGCGCGGTGGTGGACTGGAGCGAGAACCCTGCTGTTAAAACTGGAGACAGGTATTTATACTACCTCATCATGTATTTGAGTTTCTATTTATAGAAAAATATCTTTAAATCTTTATCATATAAACAAATATTGTATACTATCGTTCTACTGTTGTCTTTTTGCAGAACAGACAAAAAGAACCTATCTACCTAATTTACAAAAAAATGCTAAGCGGGAAAAAGCAAATTCTCGTTGGCAAGCAAAGGAACCTTAGTGTTAAGACACGCCGTTCCTAACTTTGCCGCCCTATTTTCCAAACATTGCAAGTTGAGCAGCGATACTCAACGCTGCACTTAGTTGTCTTACCTGGGTGATGAAGTGAAAATGGTTTAGATTATTCTCCTGAGTGCAAATAGAACCCACGACCTTTGCATTTACAGCCCCATGTTATTATGTAATTTAACTTAGAAAAAACATATACAGATTGTTAAATATCTTTAAATGCTTTCCAGCTATAGCTGGATTCACTGTTGCATATTAAAAAAAAGAAATAAAGTACCGCAGTCGTAAAACCACCGTCCATATTAAACAAGATTATAGTTTTCCAGCAATTGTGGTGGATTTTATTTTAAGTTAAATACTATAAATTTAAGTTTAATTCATAACATTATAGCGTTTGTTAACGCAATATTATTAAAATATACCGACTATGAGACATTGCTTGTTGAAAGAAGGAAACCAACAATCAACTGAGAAAAAAAAACACAAACAGATCTGTTTAAAGGTACAGTTCAGCTGTCACAAGTACAATTACAACCTCGTGCCACGACGGCCTCATCTCAATCAGAATAATTTAGTTCATTCACAAAATTTGGTGACTGAACTAAATTGAGCATTTTTCCAAGAAAAAAAAGTAACTATATATGAACAAAAAGTACTGCTTCAGTACTTACTAGCTACAGATACTACTTAATATGAACCTGCTGCTATTAAATACTAATTCTTTTGAACTCACAGTTTTTTTAAAAAAAGAAGCTGAACATTAGGTAAAAAACGTCTGCATAAAACATATACAATTATTTAATTAAAAAAAAATAAAAAATTTGTATATTCAAATTCTCTCCAGGACATTATATAGGTACGACCTTTACAATATGATCGCTAAAGGCGGGTAGTCCAGTATACATACATACCTGCCATATATCGTAAAGAATATTCCAGGACGCTCTTACAAAGTGAATCTTTATTACTGATAGCACTGACCATACAATTTATTTACCTAGCCAAAGCGAGGGCGGGGCTCTGATGGCTATAAAATAAATGAACAGCCATCTTAAACCCAGCATGCTATAAGCCCTTTGAATGAAATCAATTGAACACCGCTGTGGCGTAGTTAAGAAGGGTTTGCATGGAGATGATTATAGGTTCGATTTCTACTGAGTTGTCATTCCACTCGGTGCGGTTGTTTCTACTTTACGCGCAATTTCTGTTCATAGGCGAAAACTTGGAAATAAAGTAACTTAACACTAAATTCTTTCAATCGACCTGTATAATGTACATGCAAGAGAAAAAATATATTACTATACGAATACCTAACTTACCTAACTAACTAACTAAAAAGATAATAAATATAGATTTATTATCTATATTTATTATCTTTTTAGTTAGTTAGGTAAGTTAGTTATAGAATACATCACTAATCATTTTTATTTTACATTAAAAGCGAAAAATTATTAACATTTTCAACAGGATCCTAGAAGTAAACGGCACGTCGACGCTAAGTTGCAACCAGGAGGAGTTGCGTCGCGCCGCCTCTATATCACCAAACCGCTTAGTATTGCTTCGCGGACAGTCTTCGCCTCCAGTACCTGCTTTCACTCAGGTATCTATTTATATTTCTATACATTTTGCTTTCAGAATTAAAAGTTATTTATCTCATAAAATTTTAATTTATGGAAATTCGCCTTAGAATTTTAAAATAGCATTTTTTATTAAATCAATTATTTTGGGTAATTAAAGCATTATTTTAAGTTTAAAATATAGGTAGGCCGTTATTTATATCATCATATCTCTCATTTGGTGCAACAAATCGAGACATCGCGTGTGGAGCGAAAATAATTAATTCCCTGGAGTGGAAATCGAACGCATAACCATCACAAATGCGGTCAGACACCACTGTGCAGCGATGACCGCTTCTGTTTATGTAATTATAAATATCTTTTATAATAACATTCCAGAATGAAGCGGCCTCCCTACGAGCAGAACTAGGTGCTCTACGAACCGCAGCAGAAGACGCTGAGAAGGCCAAAGAGGGTCTAAGAACTGACAACACGCGTCTCACGCACCGTATATCGTACCTCGAGGAACAAGTTGCTGAACTATTATCTGTACATACACAGGTATAAACTGATATACAACTTTTTCTATAGATATATAGATATTTCCGCGCTGTAGTATTGTCAGGGAAAACCTAATTGACATCAGGTTTTCGCCCATTTTCCATCTACTTGGGACGTTGTATGTTGATTAGCGAAAGTCAATGTCGTCTTTTGTCCTATCAGGGAAAACAAACGAAAATAATTGCAAGACGAAGGCATTGCGTTTTAAGTGGCGGACCTTAACGCCGCGCTTTGCTTCGTTACCAGAGCAAGGAAATGAAAATATTAAATATTTAATTCCTTCGGTCAGAATCAAACACACCCTGCGGCACGACTAATATAAACAATAAACGCTTATCATTATTAAAAACCTACCTAAACCTATTTAATTATATAATTTGATTGCAATTATAAATAATATATATGATTACAGTAGTATAAAAAAATACATTGTGCAAAAAGCATTGAGTAATAAAATAAAATTATCCTCATTTAGTTTCTAACGATTATACAGAGTAATGAAATTTACACAAAAAACTTATTGTAGTTATCGCTTTGTAAAATACAGGTACAACTAGAGCTTATCAATGACTACAAATAAATCACTTCACTGTTAATTACGCAGAACTGAACAGTTAAGCAGATATTATTTTCTCCTATAAATATAGATAAAATATTAATTATTAATAATATCAACTAATTAAAATAGAAGAAGAAGAAGAAGAATAATTAAATGTAAATATAAAATTTTACTTTACAGCTTCACCCAGTAAGCAGTAACGACAGCTGTATTACAGTAAATAAAACAAAGAAGAACGTAACAAATATCAACATAACCTCAGAACCGGCCAAAGCAAGTCCCAAGTCCGAAGTACAAGTGTTTCAAAAAGGACCAGACATTACCGCCATCGTAGCCAAGTTGCCTGGACTCGATAGTGCAGAAACAAATTTACCTATAGTGAGACCAAGATCTAATGCATCAGGAGCTTCCTCTAGACTGGCAACATCCCCAAGGACTTCCCCAACTCCTAACAGAAGGTCTCACAGCTCCCACAGCTTAGAACACCGGGCTGGTCGAATGCGCCACTCCCTCTCCCACCACTGTATCCACGACTACACCACAGAAACAGATGCCGCTATCAGGATGATAGAACAAAACCAAAGGCACATGGAAAAACAACGGCTTAAAGATCGATATAGCAGATCCAAAGAAGAGCAATTCAGATCGGACAGCGACTTGGACACAAAAGAAACACAATCAAACTCCTGCGAGCGCCGGAACGAGATCAAAAAAGCCGCAGAAAGAATAGAAGAAAGTATAAAAAAGACGAACTGGGCGGAGAGAAAGACACTATCAATAATTGAACAATTGAAAAGATCCCAACGTCTCCGTAAGATGAAGAAAAACGAAAGTGTCGAAAATATTCAATTGGAAACAGAGAAGAACTACGTTTACAACAGAATAGATGGTAAAGTGTTGGAAAACGCGCACAAATCTAGCAGGCGCTCATCAAAACACTCTAGGAGCGCTAAATCATCGGAATTCGAGTCAGAATGTTCAGATTTCCCCAACGGAGATATCTACAGCAGCTCGCCGCGCCTCGACTACGGGTCCGAGAGCTGTTCCAGGCTTAGCCATTATATAAAAAATGAGGATGAAATAAAAACGAGACCAACGCCACCGCGAAAGCCTCTAAGACTATCTCTTCACAAAGCTCGTAGCGCACATTCATTAATAAATGGCAGTGAATCAGAAACCAATAGCCGACCGCCATCACAGAATGACGTGAACATGTCCAAGAGGCCCGTCAAGAGGAGTCACGCAGCGGATAAATGGGTGCGGGAGAGGGTGCGAGACGGGGGCCGGGCTACCCCCCGACCAGCGCGGAAGGCACTCAATGGTCTGACTTCAGCCCCCTCACACCCCGCTCCGCCTACGCCGGCCGCTGATGACCTCTACCCAGAAACAATGCATGTCAGAGTTAACGGCAGAGTACATTCTGGGAAATGGTGTTAGCGGTTTGATGGTGGGATAATGACTATAAGTGCGGATTTGAATCATTAAGACTTTGTATTAATAAAAAAATATAATTAATAAGTAATTACAGATAAAACATAGATTTATATTTATGTATGTATACAAAGCAAATGACAGATGTCAATTGAGGCTTTATTTTTTTATAGTGAATCTGTAATTTAAAGGCAAGTGTACATAAGCAGAGCACCCACCGGCAAATACTCACCTGTAAATGTATTTATAAATAAACGTATTACGGACAACTTAACGTTTATTGAACATTTATTTTCTATCACACTCTTCCCAAATGCCTAACAGTATAGAGTGAAAAGCATGAGTTTATAATAAAACAAAATATTATAATAAATAGAGGAATAGTTCAGCTAAAGATGTTAATTGCGTTTTTTATTTGACACATGTGAACATGCTTCCATATGTGATCACATGTCCACGCGTACATCACAAATCCACATAAATGTCTAACTTTTTAATAAACACCATAACAAACACTAAACCAAGACGAAATGAAAATAATGAACTTTTCAGAGTAGGGTATCGAACCCACAATCGTCACAGTCAGACGGAATGCCACTGTGCCGCTTTTCTTCTTTTCTGTTTATGAGTTTGAAGTATAGCAGATAAGCCCTCTTCTCTTGCATAAAACATCCATGGTCAAATTATACGACCACATCGGCAAAAAGGAATGATTACAAATACATAATTAGCTTGATCACTTGGGTGGTGGTTTAATAAGCGGATTCAATTCCCACTGCATCTACATATTTTCTATTACTTCAAATTCTATAAATTTAATCGACAAACGTATTAACATTATTATTATATTGCGATAACTTCAAAAGATTATTCAAATTTGAACATGACTTATGTAATTGTAATATTTTGTATATTTTAGAGAATAAATGAAATTCGATAGCACATGGAAATAATATAACTATAACTTTTATAATCGAAGCCAGTTGTGGCGCAGGGGCATAAAGTATGACTGTGGTTGTGGGGTCGATACCCACTCGAGAAAATTAAATATTTATTTATATTTATATATTCATTGCTTCACTCTGATGTCGAGGCAAAGCGCGGCATTGAGTTCCGCCACTCAACTCACAATGTGCTCAGAACTCGGCGGTTCCCTCTGCCTACCCTGCTGTGTGCGGGATACAGCGTGAAGCTGATTTAATTTTTAATAATATAATTTATTTGTGAAGCATTGTGAATATCACATACTTAACCAAATGGGAAGACAATTAAAAGCAAATACATATAATTGATTATATATTTATTAGTACATTACTCTCTATAACTGCGACGTTTCAAACTTGAATTATCCAAACTAAACGCAACAACTGTAGTAACGTTGTATCGATCCTCAATTGTAGTTCAAAACGTGTCTGCATAATAATATAATGATATAACCAAATTAAAATTATTATAAAATCATATCAATCAAATGCAACAAAAACAAACAATTCTATTTACAATATATACTATAGATATAGATATATTAAACATATCAACTTTTTCATATTGAACGAATATAGTAAAATTTGTAATACTATTGCTTTAACATAGATAAAAAATATATATATATTTTATATAAAAATATATTTAAGCAACTATTCTGTTGCCCTAACAGTCGGTGACCTAAACGTTTAACCAAGGGATGTTGATGTGGGTTCGTTTCCCACCCAGGATCTAATTTGGTGACTTTCTCTTAAATTTTTTACTAATTTCAAGCATTTAACAATTGAAAGAAAGAAAATCTTGTGTCAAGTCAACATGTTGATTGGCGTAAATCAACGCCGCGCTCTATTTTCAGTGTCGATAAAAGAAAATTATTTCTCATGATGTCACACTGCACCTAAATAGCCTCAATTGCTATTTACACATTTTTGTATACATATATATTTTCTTATTAAAATGGAAAGAACCAAAGAATATTAAATATCCTATTATACATAATAAAATCTACGTTATAACTAAATGATAACCTCTAAGCGTTCAAAATTTACACCAACAAACTTAAAAACTCTTAAAAACTAAACCAATATTAAAGCAATAGTAACACAAGTTTTTATGATCACACCAAGTACTACACAAATTTTAAATTATGACTTTTTTCTTTCAATCGAATCGTTAAAAAACATATAAATATGCAGAAAAAAAACCAGCATTTCGTCTTTGTTTACTATTTTTAGTAATAAAAAGCAATTCACACTTTTTTATCAAAAAGACAAAAACCAATTTAAATTAGTAATTTCAAAAAACAAATAATTCAAAAAGTAGACAAAAATTTGTAAAATTTAGCTAATACTTGGTTGTGACGCCAGTACAACTAGCTAGTGAGTGTAACACACTAATCTATTAAAATACACTAAAATCTAGATTAAAATATAGGTTTTTAGGGTTCCGTACCTTTTAAAGAAAAAAGGTACACTTATAAGATCACTTTGTTGTCCGTCTGTCGGTCTGTCTGTCTGTTTGTCAAGAGCCTTTATCTCAGAACCGCTTGGAGATATCGAGTTGAAATTTAAACCATATACTCAGATCTACGGTCCCTTGATTTCCTAAAAAAATCGTATTTCCACGTTTATTTAAAAAAAACATATGGACGGTTATGTCGCAAAAAAACGCGTATTTTGACACTATAATGGGAATCAAAATTCATAGGGTACTCCCGGTTGACCTAGAATAATGAAATTTGGCAGCTAGCATTTACATGTAGTACTAGTAGTTACTAGTAGTTCAGATACTACAAATATAGCCTTAAAAGGGAGCAAAATTAAAGGTATTGAAGCCGCTAGTTCAAATAAGGTATCAAATGAAAGGGCTCCGGCTAAGCTAAGCTTGAATTTCAGAAAAAGCTCGAGACCTACAACTTTTGTACAGAACTCTTCGAGGGCGAGCTCGCGCTTGCCCATTTTTTTCCTGATCCACTGGCGGCTTCGCCCGCATACCACTTATAATTCTTTATAAGATATTCTGTATAAATTATAAAATTAATCCAATTTATACATTCAGTAACTTTGAGAAAGTGCAAGCAAGTACTACATGGCTGTTTGCGAGGACGAAATCGGCGGCAAGAGCGCTCCCGCAGAACTCGTGCCTACATATGTTTGCGACCGCAGAGCGTTGAAATTATTTATATTACATTTAGATTTTCTCGAAAAGTATACGTTCAAATTAAATGCTATAACTTTCGCTCGTAAGTTTCAATATTTTTATCAAATAAAAAACGTTCACATATCACCTTGTTATTTTCAGTTATTTTTTGTCACAAAATGACTTATTGTAACTTAATTATAAGAGATAGATATACGGTATCGCGGCCTTTTTTTTTAGAACTATTAAAATAGAACATTTCTTCCATACAATGTACTGACATATATTTTAATATTTTTGCAGCGTACGTGATTAAAGTAATTCGATGGCGTTCCATATTATAGTTATTTCGTTATTTAAGGCTAACTAAGACTTACACCATAATGCCTATAGCACTCCTGAAGAATGTAACTTTAATACAAAACCAAAAATAAGTATATTGGACCGGTAGATTCAGAGACTAAGCGTTTAAACAAACAAACAAACTCTTCCGTTTTATTATATTAGTATAGATATATAAACATAAACCACATAGATATATAAACACAAAAGCCACATTTTGTCTAATTAGTCTAAAGACCCGGATATGTTATCCAGGGAAGAACAACAGCAATCAATAATCAATTTTCTTAATAAAATTTGGTGCCACAAATTAAAAACATATATTCAAAAACAATAAGAAACACTCATTAAATTAGATTAGTGTGTTACAGCCCTACTTACTATACAATTATAATTAACATTGTAGCAACATGCAAAATCTTTGTGAAATATTCGCTCATTGTTCTCACAATGCATTACATATATTACCTACAAATTATTCTGCTATTTATAAACATCAAATTTATATGAAAAAACAACAAATAGTATATGTTTATTCGGCTTGAATAAAAGGAAATCTAATAGCACAGAGAGAGCATAACCTAACCTTAATCTGAACTATATTTAACTTATTTGTTTATACAAATAACTTAATTATAGTTAAGCTATGCAAGGCTAAAATAATATTAGAAATATTATTTTAGTAGCGTCAAAATTAATTAAATGCGAGTGCTTCTGCCTATAAGGATATTATATAATTTAATTACAAACACGTAAATGTAAATATAACCTCATATATTATATAAAAAAAAATTCCCATATTAACTTGGTGTTTATAAATCACAAAATAACCAACTTATATACATAATAATATAAATGACTCACTATAAATCAGTCCATTCTAGTTAATTTTCAATCTCAGAAACAATAAAAGCTGTCATTACATAACATATTCGTAAATTGTAATCCTACTCGGTTATTATGACACCAAAAGTTGACTTGAACAGTGATTGCTTCTAAAAATTTCTTTAAAATTCGAAGCAACGACCCAAGTTGACGAACCTGTTTGAGAAAAAGAAATAAATATATTAATTAAATTAAATATTTGGACTTGTAGTACTAATAAATGTCACTTCATGTAAACTGAAAGGAATAATAACTGTTTCAATTTCTTCTAAATCATTTTTTTTCTCACCTGTTGAGACAAACAAAAGTCCAATAAAAAAATATTAGTTTCATCCTCAAAATTGTAAACCAGGCGGATTTGAACCTGTAGCTCTCAAAACACAATAACTTTCCAGTAGCTATTCTAGTACAGCATGACAATCCTTAGAAAATTACCCAATTACCAGTAAGAGTATTTGATTACCAGTTTGGGTACTTGATTACCAGTGGATCACGGTACGGTACGTCAACATGAACGTGAGATTTCGTGAAATATTAAATATACTCTATATCTAACCTAAAAACATTATTTTAGTTATTATTAATAACCATTGTATTTAAAAATATAAGTGCACGTTTTCTAGCTTTTACATTAAATGTGTAATTAATTTTTAAAACTTTTCTAATCAACTTATATTTTTATTCATATTAGCTATTCGTCATGCCCTTTATTTGAAATCAAAATAATTCTATAAAGAATAAACTCGCCTTCGTACATCAAAAATTAATATTAAAAATTAAAATGTTTTGTATAGATTAATTCTTATAACTATAAATATATACGACGGGTATTGTATAGCTTACGGTCGACGAGTCGTGGCCGTCTTGATATTATACATTGTTAATACATAATGAAAATAATCAAAAGTTAAAGAAAACCTCAAATTAAAACTGGGCAGCCTATCACTATGTTCAGGGCGGCCACGAATCGCGTAAATATACTGTACATCGTGTAAATATATAATACTGTATACCATATAATAAAAAAAACACAACTGACTTTTTAAGCGCATGCGGCAACGGCAGTTCCCGAACAGCTTGCTTCATCAGCAACGACAATCTGACCCTTCTGGCATCACCTCCCCGCGCCACTCTCCGCTTTCTCCGCGCGAGGTGAGTCAGGACACACTCCTCTACGTCGGAGCCAACTTCCGTTTCCCCTGTTTCCGTCTCCGTTTCCCCTGGTTCCGTTTCCCCGGGTTCAGTTGGTTGTGATGGCGTGCGGCGTGGTGACCCGCATCCGGCTAGAACTGATGTGTAAATATATGTAATGAGTGCAAGGTCTTAAATTAGCAATTTATGAGAAACTAACTGTACAACAAAATTATTTATTTCTCTCTCAATTTCTCTTTTTTTATCAGTTTCACGCTGTATCCCGCACACAGCAGGTAAGGCAGAGGGAACCTAGTGATAAGACACTCCGTCCCCACTTTCTGCCGAATGTTGGAATCATTGCGTGTTGAGTGGCAGAACTCAACGCCGTGCTTTGCCTGGACACCAGAGCGATGAAATGGAAATATAAATTTAAGTAAATATTTCATCTTCTCGAGTAAGGATCGAACCCACAACCAGTTGGTTTTAGTCACACTTTATGCTCTGGCCTCATCTGAATTTCTTTTGTGATCTAAATAACGTTATGATTTTAAAGACGATATCCATACAGTTATATTCAATAATAATAACATTTACATTGAGGCCAGTCGTGGCGCAGCGGCACGAGGTGTGACTGTAAAACCGACTGGTTGTGGGTTCGATCCCCACTCGAGGAGATGAAATATTTACTTAAATTTATATTTCCATTTCTTCGCTCTGGTGCCGAGGTTAAGCGCAGCGTTGATTTCTGCCACTCAACACGCAATGCCTCCAGAATTCGGCAAAAAGTGGGGAACGGAGTGTCTTAACACTAGGTTCCCTCTGCCTACCCTGTTGTGTGCGGAATACAACGTGAAGCTGATCTTTTGTTTATTAACTGATTTAAATAAAAGTAACACTAAATGTTAAGATAAGTTTGTCATAATACAATAGAAAAATTGCATAAAAATCAATTAAGCCCTTTCTGAGATTATGGTACTCACAAACACATACGACCAAAAGTCAAAAATAAAAAAAAAAAACATTTTTTTGGGTTCTATTATATTGATAATTGACCAATAATGGATTTTCTTATATATCTTTCATGTACAGGGATAATTTAAATATAAGAATAGACTTTATTTGGTGTATTAGTGGAATAAAAAATAAATTAATCTCTAATAAGATTATAAAGTGGAAGAGTTTGTTTAGAATTTAGATAAACAACTAGGGAACCAACTAAGGTTGGAATCAAGGAAGGCTATAAGGCTTCCTTGATCCCAACCTCTATAGAGAATGGTAAGAAAGTCTTAAATTACCCTTTCATAAAAGAATAATATAATATAGATTATTAAAGAAAAGTATTTAACAACATAATTAGTTTGTAAGCAGGCATACAAGAAATTCGACGTAGCTTGATGAGGATATATGTATGTTAATATATAATGAAGTTTCTATTTTAAATATTACGCTTAAATTCAGTTTCGCAAAATAGTATAATAGTAGTAATACTAAATGACTCCAAAAAATTTAAGAAGAAAGTTATTTAATATACTTAAAATAGAAAATTTATCACACTTTAAAAAAAATCAATAAATAAAAAATAACAATAAAAAAATCACATACCTGAGGCATTATCAACTCCAGACCGCTCTGACTGATCACTCTCGGACTCACTCTTAGACTTATCCCCAGAAGAGGTACTGGGAGTCATTTCCTCTATACCGCTATCCAGCTTTCTTCTTTTCAGTTTGGTTTTTCCTTCTGTCTCATCTTCTTCTTCTGTTCTACTCTCTTCCCATTCCATTTCTGTTTGTGATGTTGAGGCTTCTTGAGCTATTTTTGGGCCTAAGTCTATTTCTACTTCTGATGGTACACCTGGCAAGTCAGGTCTGGTGGGTCCCTGTTAAAAATGGTATACAGAGTTTTGTAACATATTCTAGAAACACTTATAGTAGGCCTTTAATGGTCGAGGGTTTCACTTGATTTAAAGTGTAATTACTTAAACAATGGCCGAATAGTATGAAAGTAAATAAAAGGTCTGAGTATGTACGACGGTTGAGTAAAATAGAGACGAGAAGGGTTGAAAATTAATTTTAAGTAGATAAAATAGATAGTATAGTATACTAACAATACTTCCATGTGCACTATCATCCCCCGACCCTGGCGACCTTGGATCTGATAGATCAGCAAGTTCCTCTGAGCTGGTCTGTACCTCCTTATTAGACGTAGACGTTTCCCCCTTGTTCTTGTAAAACACCACTCGACATCCAGGGGGCAGCCTTGGATCATCGGGATCATCACTATGGGGCCTTTTGAGACGCTTGTGTCTCATGTTAGATTGCCTATCTGGCCTCTTGCGAGGTCTTGGAGGCCTCGTATCCTCGGAGTCTGAGGTATCACGTGGATGGTCTGATGAGTCAGATCTTGGTTCATCTTGGTTATTATTGTCTGTTTGTTCGTCAGTCTCTTGTTCTTCCTCATTTTCTTCTTCGTCGTTTTCATTTTCATTCTCATTTTCGTCTTCTTCGTCGGAAGTGTCGGAATTTGAATCGACTCTGTCGAAACGTAACGCGTCTGCTAATCGATTGTGCCCCATGCTGATGACTAAACTGAGAAGTGCGTTCATTTCGTTGCCGCCACTCTCACTATCCAAGTCGTGAAGGAGATTTAAGCCCTCTGTAAAAAAATAATAATATCTTATTGACTTATTTTGCATTTATATCATAATTATACAATTATGAATGGATAAATACTAATTTGTATGGAGTTTGAAGATTTCCAAAAAAAAAATCTTTGTAATCACTGACATTTGTATTAATTCTTATTTTATAAACATATTTTAGTATTTATTTTACTAAGATTAAAATATTTGTAAGATTTGTCTCATATACAAACAAATACTACATGTAAATAAACAATAGAGTGTGAAGATATTCTGTAAGTGCATTTTGAGTCTCAAAATTAAAAACACTAAAACCTAAACTTATAATACCCACAACAACTCACCCACAGCGCTGCCCGGCTCGATGGGTATGCATATCCTGCTGGGGCACACGGCGGGCGGCGGCGCGCGCGGCACCTCGCGCAGCTCCGGGTGGCGGCGCAGCACGCCCAGCCGCATGGCGCGCCGCACGGCCGCGCGCGCCAGCAGCTGCAGCTGCACTGGAGATTGCTCATCTGCAGAAGGGAACGAGTTGATATATATATTGTTAAAGTGGTGGTCTCTTGTTGAATCTTTTCAATTACTATTAATGATCATTTATTTTAAATTTTAATGCTCATTTATCTTAAACATATCATATTTTCTGTACGTCAGTGAAATTAATGGAAACAATGTAATATTCTTATATAGCGGAATATTTTGTTTTTGGTCGTCGAGCACACGACGGTTGTGGGTTCGATTTCCACTCGGGGTAATGAAATATTTAATATTTTAATTTCTCGTCTTGGTAACGCGGCAAAGCGTGGCGTTGAGACACGTAATATTTCAAGAATTCGGCTTAAAGTGGCGAACGAAGTGTCTCAATACTAGATTCCCAGGTTCACTCTGCCTACCCAGCTATATGCAGAATGCAAAAAAAGATGTATATTTTACTTCAAGATTAATACATTGTTTAATACCATCTATATGGAAACATATTATTATAGTATGTACAAATATGTATAAGTAAAGATTCTCGCAAAAGTTGAGTTTAAAATACAACTTTTGCATGTTTATCTTTATGCATAAGCCACTAATATCATTAAACAACTTCATCACATACCAAGTTTAAGTTGTGCCGCAGCCTCCTCATCTGTCGGCGCACGGAGCGCTGTAGCAGGCACGTTGAGTAAATTACGAGATGTCCACTTGTTTTCTTCCACACGACGGATTTTTAGCATAGTGTCGCCCACTGGCATCACTAGAATACCTCCGACCTAGATAAACGATCACAATATAAGTTTAAAAAAGATAAAACAAAACAAGGTCATATTATGAAAGTATTGTGTATATATTTACATGAAGTAATTGGAAGAAAGAGTAATACAGATAAATCTAAGAAAATTATATTGAAAACGTGTGATAATACACAATTTAACTTGATATGGTTGAAAAGAAAGTACGAATTGATAATATTAGAATCTAACCACTACGCTTTAAGTCATACAAACATACATACATATATACTTATCTCTAACACCAACGGTCATTATAATATTATCAAAGCGAGAGACTAAACATTTTAAATATTTAATTTGCCCCCGTTTATTTGTTTTATTTACTGCTTTCTTATTTTACTTTCTCGTTAACAGTCACACTTCCACTGTACCATGATAGATTCGAATAGAAGTATTTAAATATAAAACTTTTTAAACAATACCTTAACAAGCCTCTTGAAGTAAGTCTGATGTTCTTCTGGGCAGCCAGCGCCGCAGTACACGCGGTCGTAAGCAGCAGTGTTTGGTGATAAACATAAGCCATTACCTATAAACGTTATAAATTATAATTTTTTTTAGTCTAATAAAGAGAATGTAGTGTTAAGACAATGTTCTCCAATACTTGAAATTCTCCTCCCGATTCTTATTACAACGTATCTATTCCAATTCCAAGTTTTGTTGATTGAATGTTGACAAATTGACGTGCCTTACAGAATCAAAGGTATTTTTTAAGGTATTTTTTGATTTAAACATGTGTTTAACATCTTTATTTGTTCCTAACTTATGTAACTAAATAATAGATTTATTTGAGATGCTCATAAATCGTTTGCTTTTGTTTGAAAACCATTATTAAAATACTTATCAAATGCTAAACTACTGTATTTAACCAGACTATCAGCTTCACGCTGTATCCCGCACACTGCAGGGTAGGCAGAGGGAACCTAGTGTTAAGACACTCCGTTCCCCACTTTCTGCCGAATTCTGGAGGCATTGCGTGTTGAGTGGCAGAACTCAACACCGCGCTTGTCCTCAACACCAGAGCGAAGAAATGAAAATATAAATTTAAGTAAATATTTCATCTCCTCGAGTGGGGATCGAACCCAGAACCAGTTGGTTTTACAGTCACACTTTTATCCAGCTAATTTTATTAAAAAATGTTAATTGATTACTGTTAACTCTTATACATTATAAGTAAAAGATTACAATAGACCAAACACATTATCTCACTCGCATCCACTTAAATGTATATGTATACCTATAATAAACCTTCCATGTGTCTGGCACGGTGATAGATTAAACCAAAAAATAAATCGATTTCTCAATTGACACAGTAAAAAAACGACATTGTCCATATAAAATATTCATCTAAGTTGTTTATAAACTACTTTCACCTACAAAACACGAAATAAGTCACGCTGCTATTGCATACAATCAAAACGTCCATGTTGCGCCACCACTGCGATATACCATTCAAAAAGTTCAAGGGTCTTTTTAATTATTTGGTAACCTATTCATTACAAAACAAGTATGTAGCTTGCTTTTAAAATTACAATTAAAAATAAAAAATATTTTCTCGCATAGCAGTGTACACAGAGAGAAGCCAGTGTTAAGACACTCCATGCTGCACATTCCGCACAAGACATTGTGTGTTGAGTGATGGAACCCTTCATTCCTCCGCGTGGAAATTGAAGTCAAAACCGTATGTTACTGTCAGACGCGTGCCCACTGCTCCACAAAGAAAAACAAGTGTGTAAATTTTCAAGCAAATCGCATGATAAGTAGGCCAAAAAATTGTAACAAAATTTTATTATCAGCTTCACGCTGTCTCCCGCACACAGCAGGGTAGGCAGAGGGAACCTAGTGTTAAAAAACACCATTCTCCACTTTCCGTCAAAATCTGAAGGCATTGCGTGTTTGAGTGGCGAAAGTCAACCCCGCGTTTTGCCTCGACACCAGAATGAAGAAATGAAAATATAAACTAAAATAAATATTTATTTCCTCGAGTGGGGAGCGAACCCACAACCAGTCGATTTTACAGTCACACTTTGTGCCCCTGCGACACGACTGACCGATAATTTTATTAATTTAAATTAATTTTGAATATATATGTATAAATAGAGATTGGTGAAGCTAACCAAAGTGTGTCAAAAATACAATGTTTAAAAAATATTGTATCACATGTTATTACAACACATCCTAAATAATTAAAATTCTTAGTTGCTCTTATTTATATACACATATAAAAAAATTAAACAAATCATAAATATAAGATAGTTCTGTTCTTATTACATATGTTACTGGCAAACTGTATATTTCGATACTCTATATGTATAATACCACAGCAATGTATAGAGTACCCAAAATATCAAATATAATAATATAATATAATAGTTCTGCCACTCAACACAATGCCTCCAGAATTCGGCAGAAAGAGGTGAACAGAATGTCTTAACACTGAGTTTCCTCTACCTACCCTGCTGTGTACTGGATACAATGTGAAGCTGATTAAAAGTCTCTAATGTAATGTAACTTGCACTTAAAAACTGCAAAATCTGTAGCTTGATTATAGAAATATGGACCAAAATCTAATTATTGTACACGTTGCCGGAGAAACAGCAGGTACTTTATACAATCCCTAGGAACTTTATTCAATACCTAAGTGTATAATGGACAATAATATTCATATTATTACATACATTGCCTGGACACCTCAGCTATTTTTATATTGTATAAAATATTGAAATTATACAGATTGCCAGTGACACATATGAGAATAAGAATGATTTATAAATGTATAAGAAATAATGAATTGTTTTTAGTTTCATAATTTTTCCTACATATAACAGGGTGGTTCTAGACATTGTATATTAAGTGGTGAAACTTGACGCCACACATTTTATAAACAACAGCAAAAAATGAAAATGACAATAACTTAAATGCAATTGCAAAAGCTGTCCTCTGTTCTCTCTTACTAGTCTAATAAAGTGTGAAGCTAAAAAAAAATTTTATGTTAGCATATATTATTTATAGCATTATTTCTAAATATCTCCTTTATATTCAAGATGTCATTGTAATTAAAAGATTGTCATTTGATTTTGTTTCTAATTAAGGTGGTAGTGTGCTGTGTCTTTTCCGGTGGATATCAAGTTTACAATTATTAGACAAAATAATAACTTACCAAGAAAAAACTTAGGTACACAGAAGTCAAAGTCATCCAAAATAGGTGAATTTTCCTTGAATTGGCCAATTTTCATAACAGCATATTCTACCACCGCTGGATGCACCTCCACTCCATGGCTGATGCCTGATGTTCCGAGGATCAGGCCAGCTAGGGTACTGAAGTAGCCAGTCCCAGAGCCAATATTCAGGAAGGACAGGCCTGGGCTCAGCTCCAACCCCTCCATCACCTCACTATTGGGTAATGGAATACACTTAGATATAGAATCATAATATTCCAAGTCTAAGTGTGGGGTCCCAGGAACACCCCCTGGTTTTGAAAAAAATCAACTAAATGATAATTGACTATCTTCTCTTATTAAAAAATTGGGTAAATATTTACCTCAATATTGTAAAATGTTATGAATTATCACACCATCCACATATTTTGGCATATCATGATATCATTATTTATGTATGCCCTAGTAGCTTTGCCATGTATCTTCAACTTTAACAATAACAAGTACTTTTAACTTAATATTACGATATATTAAGCAAGTTATTTTAAATTTAATCATCATGTATATTGTGTATCCTTAACAAAGTTACATTGAAGTCAAGCAATATAAATAATAAATGACATCACATGAATACTAAATTCACACATACATACAGGACTACTAAAGAAAATACAAAATAATTGATATCGCAATAAGAATGTTTGGGTGTATTTTAAACACCGTTTAGATATTCTTAAATAATAATTTGCGAAACTAAATTATAATAGGTTGCATTGTTGTTTCTGAATCTGGCTGAATCTTACCTATAAATACATGGAGAAGACAAGTGAAGAGGCCCATTTTTCCAAGCCAAGTCCTTATAAGCCTGATCCCTTGCCTCAGGTGTCATAAAATCCGCACGATCTAAAGCGCGAAATACTCTTTCAACCCCCTGCGACCGGATATAATTCCCAGTCATTAAATTGTCTATTAACTCATTGTTATCCCGCCCCGAACTTATTGCACCACCCATTTTTAATGGTATTAAATTGTACTTGCACTGTAAAAGCTAATTATTTACCACTTCAGTTGATTATATATCATGTGACGTCAGTTGTTTTTTAACATATCTTTTGTAAAGTACCAACAACTGGCATCGAAGCTAATAATAAATACCCTTCAATAAACTATTAACGAACACTTTAGATTGTCATTATTATATTGAGTTTTGTTACGCATTCGGACAAACTTGTCGTTTAATTTAATGATATTATTCTTATACACAATTTAATTTTAATAAAATCGATAATTGAAGAACACCAAAGCAAAATTAGAACACCACAGACAATAAATTGTGTAACACATAAGTTATCATTGTTTACAGAATAAATAAAACTAAAACAACAAGTTATGTCTAACAAAATAAGGATGTAACTTCATAAAGTATTTTTACGCACTGTAATTAATTGTCGTCGTACAGTAAAATTTTATGCAATTTATGTCTGCTCATTACAAAAATACTCTAGGTGCATATTATTTGTTAGTGAAAATAAAACGATATTACGATACGATTTGTTTTTGTAAAAATATATTATTTTATTAATGCAACAGTACTCTTATATACTTAAAACATTATTTATCAAATATCTGAAATATAATGATCAGATTCTCTTGTAATTCTTAGAACAATCTGTAACATTTACTTATAAATAATATTTGGGAAATAATAAGTAATATAGATGTTGACTTTTCAATTAGTTTTTATTATCATATTTCATTTCTACGTGACTTACGTGGCTTTTTTAATGATTCGACAATTTTCTACAATCTATGGTATAGTAGAATGGTGAAATTATATTTGACAGATTATCAGTCAAATTGGGGTTGGGGAGAATTGTAATTGTTTTGCGCATTTCTTATTACAATAAATCAATTTATCCATTAATAAATTTATTTTGTTTAATGTCGTGAAGTTTCGTAAGAAGAACGGTTTTAGTCCATATTAATACGAATGTGTTGTGAGAGAACAAACTAAATTGTGAATTCAATAAGTGTATTGTAAAAATATATGTTTTTTGTGACGTAATATTACAAAAAAAAGTAAAACAATAAGTAGTACAATGGCAGAAACAACGGAAGCGAAGGCGAGCGCCTCAGCTCCCGGCGGTGACGCTGGTGGTGAAGAGGAGAGGCGCGATGAACGTATGCTCGAATGCAATATTTGCCTCGACACAGCGCGAGATGCAGTTGTTAGTATGTGCGGACATCTTTTCTGGTAAGTTCTTCACCTAATAACAGAATACAAACAACTAAAAATGTACTCTCGGTTTAATTAATATGTATATGCCATTATACAATGAGCCCATAAATCTTAAAGCAAATTCTTGTATGTTTAAACAGCGTAAGTAATTTCGTAAAAACAAGTTTAACTATAAAGCTAAATGCTATTGCAGCTGGCCATGTCTTCATCAGTGGTTGGAGACCAGACCAAATCGTCAATCATGTCCAGTTTGTAAAGCTGCTATCAGCAAGGAAAAAGTTATTCCATTATATGGTAGAGGAAATACTAAACAAGAAGACCCTAGGAATAAGGTGAGCTTATTTAAATGCGCTGGTTATCTTATAATTGACAATATTGTATATGTTTTAACCCTACTATGATTGTTTCCTTAAAATATCCAGTGACAATTCTGTATTCTTTTTAAAAATATTTTCTTTATTCTAACCATATATATATTTAATATGAAAACTAAAAGTGTCTTTTAAGAATGTTTGTGGTATTTCATCTCTTATCAGGTAATCTAAGGATTGGGATAGGAAGTGGAAAAAAAGTGTATTTGAAAATATACTACTTTTCCTATTTTTTCCTCCTTTACCTCTTTGGTTGTCTCTGTTTACCCTGCTATATGTGGAAGTATACAATGTAAAGCAGAAAAAACACCAAATAATGTAATAATAAACATAATAGCATCTGTTGTAATGAATTCATAAGACATACTTTTATTAGCTGTAGTTCAATATGGTTTGTGGTGACTATAAAATGCTTTTTTTTTTATCAGCTCCATGCTGTATCCCACACACAGCAGGGTAGGCAGAGGAAACCTAGTGTTAAGACAGTCTGTTCCCCACTTTCTGCCGAATTCTGGAGGCATTGCGTATTGAGTGGCAGAACTCAACGCTGCGCTTTACCTCGACACCAGAGCAAAGAAAATGGAAATATAAATTTAAGAATCATCTCCTTGAGTGGGGATCGAACCCACAACCTGTTACAGAATATATAATAATAAGCAGTTACAGAATCTCACATATGATAGTAGAATGAATTTTAATGTTCATTTAATTTCCATTGTGATTTAATAATAAATTACATTATATATTAGTGTTTCTCTTTGCAAAAATTGTCATATTTAATAAAAAAAAAATTTTGTTATACCACATCTAGCAATACACTTCAATTTTATTTATATGTAATAGATTATAAAAAGCACTGATTCCTAGCCAGTGGTCTGCAGAAGCCTAAATATAGTCTGCGAATGATTTTAATTTTATGACTGGGTATGGTGAAGCGAAGTGTCTGTTTGATTATCACAGTTAATTTTTATGTTAATTATTATACCTACATGCATAGTGGTCCCTGCTACCAAGAATGATATAAAAGTGGTCCTTGATCAAGAAAAGGTTGGGAAACCCCTGATATAAAAGAATGTGTTTATATATTTTCCTGTAATTATTTTCTTACTTGTTAACTAGATATTTGTGCTAACGTTACTAAAGAATTTCAAAATGCTACAATCTTTCCAATATCCCTCTTCAAATACTGAATAACAAATCACAATGTTGTTCTTGGACAATTTGAACATGGAAATGGCCAGATTCCTTCAGCATACCCTGCCTATATACAGGATTCAGCATAAAGCTAAGAAATAATCTAGGATATTATGTATAGAATATTTTGTAACATTTTTTCACTCATATCATATGTGTTAGAAGAGAAATTAAAGTAGACGGCGTGCGAGTCGTGCTCGCGTACGGACTGTTCCCGTACCATTACCTATAAAAACAAGCATAGAAAGTCTCTTAAATTTATTATTTTTTTGTTATGGTGGCAACAGATATATATGAAACTTCCAACTGTTTAACACGGTTCGTGAGTGCAGCCTGCTCACAAATTGGCACACAAACGGACGAATAGACAGCGTAGTCTTAGTAATAGGGTCCCGTTTTTACCCTTTGGGTACGGAACACTAAAAGGAAGGGCAAAGTTTAAGCTAGTTATTGATTTAGCATACTGCAGAATATTTCAACCTTCTATTTATCGTAAGGTCGCTAGTAATGATAATAATAGAATGTTACAAACTAACGCTATAATGAAATATTTCTCACGTAGATACCGCCGTGACGTGACGTCTCTTATCTGTCCTGTTAGGTATTTCTGATAATAATAACATTTACCCACTTACTGATATAAATATAAATATGAATACTATTTTATTTACTTTCCCCTGAATTATTTGCTCTTATTTGTTTGGTTGATCAATAAATATGATATTGAGTTTTTTTTACTTTTACAATTTTTTTATTTTATTATTATATTTTTATATATTTGAATGAAATCTAATATCTAAAAACATGGCACGCCATATTCTGAAAACAACGTAAAGCTGTAGTCTGTAGATATATCTGATAAATAATATTAATATTTTAAGTAATAAATATTTAAATAATTTGTTTAAGATATTTTGGTAACGCAGCTCATTCATTCCAGGTACCACCAAGACCAGCAGGCCAGCGCACGGAGCCTGAGTCGAACAGTGGGTTCCCCGGTTTCGGTTTTGGTGAAGGGTTCCACATGTCGTTCGGTATAGGCGCGTTCCCCTTTGGCGTGTTCACTTCCACATTCAATTTTGGTGATCCTAGGCCTAGTGCTGGTAAGATATTTATTTTGAAAATATGAATAATAGAAGCCGTCGTGGTGCAGTGGCACAAGTGTGTGACTAGTAAACGCGACGCGAATCATCATTTCTTAGCTCTGGTAACAAAGCAAAGCATGGCGATGAGTTCCGCCACTCAACACGTATCCCTCGAAAATTCAGCGGAAAGTAGGGAACGGAGCATCTGAACACTACATTCCCTCTGCCTACTGCAGGGTAGGCAGAGAGAATGTAGTATCAAATGGGTGATACAGCTTAAAACTGAAAAAAAAAAACATCAGCGATAAGTGAAAAAAAAGAGTTATTTATATATATGTATTTAAATTAGAGATGCCACGAATATTCTTTAGATAAGTTCATCCATTCTAGTATATTTAACATTTAACAAAACATTACAATTTAGTATAGCATTTATGAGATGCTCTTATATGGAAGCGTCCCACTGTGCGAACGTTAAAATTGACATTTTCGACATTGATGTTTTCGAACATTAAAATTGACTGACACCACAATATGCAAATTTTATATAAAATTTACTTAATTTCAAATGTACATACATTTACATTAACACAATATACATTTAATCTTTCAAATATAAATCATAAAATGGGCATTTCGAATACCGAGCGTGGTTTCCTTTGTGAAAACAATGTGACGGCCATTTATTTTTATGTTAATAATATGCTTTGTCTACACGTCGTTTATGTTTTCTAGGAAAGTACAATTAGTTCAGTGATTATTTTTTTATACACAGTAACTACTGTATGTTATTTCATCTGTAATTATAGTATTCTTCGTGAGGCCAGCCGTGGCGCAGTGGCACAAGCGTGTTGTGGGTTCGATGCCCACTCGAGAAATGAAACATTTAATATTTTTATTTCTTCGCTCTGGTGTCGAGGCAAAAGCGCGGCGTTGAGTTCCGCCACTCACACAATGCCTCCAGACTTCGGCGGAAAGTGGGGAGTGAAGTGTCTCAACACCAGGTTCCCTCTGCCTACTCTGCTACATACGATATACAGCGTGAAGCTGAATAAAAAAAAGGAGGTACAATCCTGAAATTGGTACGGAATCCTCGATGGGCGAGCGACTCGCACTTGATAGATTTTTTAATCAGTAGTAGTCCTTTAAGTTATTAAGCAAGCATATTTATTTAGTAGCTAAACAAAATACAACATATTTATATATATTTTGTATACAACTACTTTTTTTTGTATACAATTTCAGCACCCCGCGGCACCGCCCAGTACGAAGAGGAGCAGTTTCTATCAAAAATCTTCTTGTGGGTGGCCATTTTATTTGTCATCTGGCTCGTTTTTGCCTGACATGGACAATTTAACCAACCCCGGCTGCGAATGGAAACTTTCTCAGGCCTAAGTGAATCTACTTAAAATATATATATTATTATTTAAATATTTTATTTTGAAGCAAAAAGTGCCCAATAATTATTTGTTAACAGATAAAGCATTTCTGTATGATAAGGAAGTAAACATGGCGGTAATTAGCTTTGTTCTTCACTATTATTAATGTTAAATAGAAATAAAAAAATTATAATATTTTACATAATATAACAACAAAATAAGTTTGGATATTGATTTAACTGTATACGTAACTTATGATTTACTTGGTTTTTTTTATTTTCCAAAAAACCTCCTTTAAATAGTTTATTTTTTTAATTATGTATTAAATAATAAATTGTTTTACTTACCTTACCCAGCCAAGGGAATGACGATCCCTGTATGTCTCACAAGCAATATCATATCAATTTTTATGTATAGAAAGGATATTGAGTAAAAATCATTTTAGTATTAGATATCTTAACATAAAGTCAACATTCATACATTTGATCTCCGGAAGAATATTTGTACAAAGTTCATGTAAATCTTGGCTTCTAAAATTAAATGTGTTAAGTGCACTTATTATGTGTGCATTTTTATATTGCATGTGTAACATTTGTAAATTTGCGGTAAAATACTTTTTTTAATTGCCTGTTTTTCGTAGGGATTGAATCTGTGACAAGTCATCTTAACTTAGTAATTGAATCGTTAAAGTGCTATTTTAAACAGAAGCTATATAAAATTATTACATATGGAAAAAAAAAACAAGTGGCTATCAATATTGCAATAACTTGCTACTAAATTGGTAAATATTTTTTTAGGATTTTGGTACATATGTGTATTACTTTATATATTTACCTGAAATGGGATTCAAACCCACAACCTTCAGCTTTGTAAATACCGTCTTTAACAACTAGACCTAGAAGAGCTTTGAACTATACATATAATAAGATTTACTTTATAATTAAATTTGAATATTCGGTCAAATTTTTAAATTGTTAGATGTATTGGGGATTGGAAATTTTGTTTAAATTATAAATATGCCCGAAAATGTATGAAGTACTTTAAATTCTATCATATATGTATATTATATTGGCAGTCACACAAAATGGTCTTTATTTTGGTTAATTTGAATGAAAAAAATAATATGTTTTGTAGATTCCATATATTGTCTTTGTAGAAATTATAATAATATTAATAATTACAATTTAATATTATTATATTTCTTTTGAGACCGTACAGATTTTCTGCATTTATTGGTTGTGGGTTCAATTCATTCAATAGAATGTATTCACAATCTGTATAGTGATATAAATATAATATTTTCTTGTAAATAAAAAAGTAAAATCATTTTTATGATCATGATTTAAACTTACCTAAACATATGTATATTGGTCATTTTTTGTGTTGACTTTGTGATTTTTATTAATTCCAAAAAAAGTTGATTAGATTTCTAAATAAAATATGTCAGACTGATTTGAAGGCATAATGTATTGATTGACATAGTTGTCTGGTCTTTCCTTTCGAAGTATCACGGGTTTGATTCCTGGTGAAAGCAAATTTTAAAAGTTACTTATGACTTTGGTTTAAAGGCCAGGATTAACTGTTGGGGCAGAAAAATATTTTGTTTATCGGTAGGTAGTTTATTTTAATATTCCTGTAAGATAAGTGTATATAACTTTCAACTGTTTAATGTAAATTATTAAAAATAAACAATGCTATCATTTTTTTTACTATTATTTACTATATAAACCTAATATTATTTATATGGATAGTGTACTTAGGCTTATAACTATAAAAGGCTATTGTTATAAAACTAATTTAGAATAAGGTCAAAATTATACGTCGCTGTAACACTATTCCATCGGACCTTCAACTCTGATGGAATATTGGGACAACATCGTCAGTACGTTATCACGATAGCTTTAGGTTCGATTCGCACTATGGTGACACTACTATTATTATATTTAAATTATTATCATTTCTCCTATGGAAGTGTCTTAACACTAGGTGCTCTTTGACTACACCATTTGGGTTTTTATATATTCAAAATACTCAGTTTCTAAGTTGTAAACCAAGTAGGAATTTGAAGTACAAAAAATATATATAAATGTATTTGGATTTCTAGATTTTATTCTAGATTTCTATTTTTATAATTCAATTTTTTTTTGGTTCTCGCTATATCCCGCACATAGCAGGGTAGGCCGAGGGAACCTGGGAACCTAGTGATAACTCACTTTACTCCCCACTTTCCAGTGAATTTTCCGAGGCATTACGTGTTAAGTGATGAGTCAACGCCGAACTTAGCGCTCGTTACCAGGGCGAGAAAATGAAAACTTTTTTATTCTCCGAGACATCAAATCCAACAACTGTTGCGAAAGCGTGCGGTACATTAAATAGAAATAAACATTTGAATAATATGTCAAATACAGAACAAGTCCCGCTCTTCTATGTATAACACCACAAAATAATAATAATAAATAAAACCATGTGTTCTCGAGTCACTCACTTTATTACTTTCACATTAAATTTACGATAATATTATGGCTATAAAATCAAAACGTTTTTTATAAGTAAATAAAAATAGGAGTCTACACTGTGTTGTAAATGATGGATTATAATTTATTTTTAATAAGTATTACTTATAACAATTATTAAGTTGTAGTCAATGTGTGTTTAAATGATTTTTAAGGTTTATTTTGTTCTATTAAGTATTTTAGAAATTAAAAATATAATAAATTAAATTATAATATATTTTCATGTTAAACAATGAAATTTAAGTTGCAGTTATAGTAAGGGAACACTATAACCAAACTAAAATAACACATTTCACTAAAAAAACTAAAAGTAAACAAATTAAAAATATAGAACTTATTTAGAAGAAAAAAATATAAAAACTTATGTAGCAGACATACTTTTTCTAAAGTGGTTTTTTAACTATGTGTGGAACAAAACTTAAAAAAATTAAAAATAAATTAAAATCCATCATTATATATATATTCTGATTCATGATTCACATAATCCTTTGGATATATATTTTTCATGTCATTTTTATATTACAAAGCAGTAAGCATTTACATTATTTCATACAAACACACTCTTTTATATAAATCACACTATTTTTTTTATCCTATTTTATCCTTTTCTAATGAATCAGCCAAAAGTAAAATTTGATGAAACGAGATGAAGATAATATTTTTTCGTAAAATGCATTAAAATGAAAAAAGGGAATATTTTTATTATGACAAAGACATTTGCCTTTATGGCGCAGTTGACAACTATTCAGACTATACATTTTTTGGGTTCAATTCCAACATAAGGATATCTGGATAATAGTTAAACAATGTTTGATTCTTACTAACTATATCTTCAAATAGGTAAATGTGGATATTAAAATCACGTTTATTAATCATTAAATGCTTATGACATTTTTTATTTTATATGTAAAAGGATTTTAAGAAAATCAATTATCATTTGTTTTGCTATTATTAAATTTTATTGTGAAATGTCTATATTTAATCTTTAATTTCTTATGTTAAAATCTGTGAAATTTTTATAGGCAACTAAGCCACGAATTATATAGTTTTATGTCCTCTATAATTATTTTACATAAGAAAAGACAAAGAGATAAAAATATATCTGTATCATAATAAAACAAAATATCAAATCCTTTATAATGAGACAAAATATCTCAATAATGAAAGTACTTAAAATTATATAAGTCTATATATTGAAGGAGTCTTAGTGAAATTTGAAGAAATCTCTTACACACTACTGTATCAAATGAAATTATTTTTATTTGATTTATCGCATATAATTTGATAATATTTGAAATGTATATCTCTTGTGAAAACCATTTATGAGTAGAGGTCAAAAATACTTATTTTAGCTTTCTCGTCTATAGTTTTCTATAAGATTCTGTGCATTGAATTGTTAAATAGCGGAATCTAATGCCGCGTTTTATCACACCTGAACGGAGAAATGAATATTAATAATATACTTAAATAGTAATCATGTAATAGATCCCTCACAAAAACAGCATCAATCAACACATACAATAATAGAAAATAACTCAACTTATTCAATTCCATACAGTTTGAGCGTACGGTCCATACTAGTGGACGCTATGTACTGAGCGTTCTTACCAAACCTGACTCCAGTAGCGGAAGCAGTGTGATCATTGAACACTTTCAACTCCTGCCACTGTCTACACAAGTACACCCTGACATCTGTGCCGGCTATGGCCAAGTAAGTACCGCTTTGGTCAAAGCACAACTCCTTAATAGCGTAACCCTCATCTAATTGGATAGTCTTGAAGTTCTTCAGTTTCCTCAAGTCCCAGAGTTTCACACAGGAATCCTCAGCAGCCGTCGCCAAGTAGTATCCGTTTTCTGAGAAGGATATAGAGGTGACTGGGCCCACATGGCCAGGGAAGTTTGCTACGTTGCTCTGCTCCTTGAGATCCCAAATCTTGACCTGGGAGTCTTCTGTGCCGGTGCCGAAAATCAATCCGTCCGGATGGAATTGGGCTGTTGTTAGGCTGACGCCTGATGCGTCGCTGACCTGGAAGATGAGACAATTTTGTAAAAATTCTATAAATTTTTATTTCATCAACTTTATAAACTAACTTTGAGTAATTAAACATTTAGTAGAAAAAAGTAAATATTTAATTTTCTCAAGTGGTAATTGAACCCACAACCTGCTGCTTTTGCCGCCTGCGCTATGACTGGCCCCAAGCTACATAGTTTGAATAAAAAGTCTATATTGTCAATTATGTACAATGAACTGAATGTCTTAAAATGAACCATGTAACTACCATTTTCTATACAAATCTTTGACTTTCCCCACTTTAATAAGCCAAATTGCGTAATGGTACATACACAATGTCCCGAACACAGGTAAGTATAGTGTAAAGGTATAAAAATCATCAACCATATCACCATATACATACCTTAGTAAGCAACGCTCCAGTCCTGATATCGGAGAAGGCCCAGTGCTGGTCAGTGGATGTGGACAGCACATAGTCTCCCGTGGGGTGGAGGGAGAGGCCAGTCACCGGACCCTCGTGGGAGCGTAGCACCACTGTTGTTTGGGAACTGTAGAATTATTGTAAAAAATATTGTTTACTAGTGACCATAGCTATATGACCATGACTTATAGTTAAATTAAGGCCTAATTGTACAAAATGTTCACATAAATTGTAGTCTATGTGAAATTCTGATATTCATATAAACTATATCTATTCTAAAGTTTTATCTATAGCCATTCATTAGTTTTTGCGTAAAAGGATTAATATCTATCCATTTACATAAACTTTCACATTTATGATACTGGTAAAATTGTATAGTGTATAAATGTGTGGCTGTGGAAGAGAATGAAGGGAACAGTGTCTTAACACTAGGTTCCCCCTGCCTACCTTGTCATATTTTTGATACAGCATGAAACTAACACAATATTTTAAGAAAATCATAACTCACGTGGGCACATTCCAAACCCTTATAGTATGATCAGGGGATGCAGTAATAACTGTATCTTCATCTGGATGGTATATAACTCGGGTGACTTTCTTAGAATGTCCTTTCAAAATAGCGACCACTTGCTCTGTGTCCTTGTTGAACACTGTTGCATTACGGTCATTGCCTCCAGTGAGGAGACGGCTGTGGTCAGATGGATTGATGTCCAGAGCGAGGATACCTGGTACACTGGCTGAGTGGAGACCCTGGAGTGAGGAGGAAAATATAGAATTGAATAGTCGTTTTACTTATTATTAAAAATACAAATAATATGAAAAAGATATAAACACCAAATTTGTATATAATATATATGTAAAAGCAGTCTTGTTGCTTCAAATAATCTCTTACAGACAACCTATATATTAATAAAGGACTAGTTGTACAAAAAGGAAATAATTAATTTCAGAAAATATAAGCTTTTCTTATAATAAAATCTCAAAGGATCAGTGTCTATACATGAATAGAAAAAATGTTACTTTGCATTGTGAATGCATCAAAATATGATGAAATATAGTTAAGGTTTTTAAAATGTTTCTAAGATACACTAAATTATGCATATCTGTCATACATACCGGATGACTAGCCAGTGTAAGGAAAGCCCTGATCTGATCAGGAGCCACCAGCCCTTCAGGTACAGTTCTACCTCTCCTCTTACGTTCCTGAGTGAGGGCAGTTGCTCTTTCTTGTAGACGGGAGACAACTTCTGCTGACATACCCACTGGAGTGACTCCACCAGCTGCAGCTGAAGCTTCAGCCTGGGAATTTTTATGATAATTTAAAATTAATAATAGATTAGCATTGAATAAGGACTAAATATTGAATATTAAGTTATATTTTAACAGCCATTTTAATTTTATCCAAAAAAAAAAACGTTTATATAATGAATTCCTTTTGATATTTTTATAAACAGATTATAGTATAATAGAATGTATAGGAAATTGATCAGTGATAGATTTAGTAGGCATGTTTGCATCTAATAAACATATGTCCACAAAATTTGTCACTCAACCCTTACTTTGTGCTAATCTACACTTTTTACTTAATGTTAAAAAACTGGAACTTTGTTTGGCAGAACATGTTAATCTCTGAAAGTATTGGTTTGAATTGTTTTTTTTCTGTGGTTAGTCCATATATCAAGGAAGGCCTTTATTATAACATATTAATCTTTTCAATGTAATCTACTATAGATATGATAACAGGAACCTCAGGCTCTAGAAGTGTGTCATGTACACTCTTACAACTGTAAGTTATTTTCAATTGACTATGCAGGCAAAGCCCCAGGTAAACACTAGTAAAATATATTTTTACTCTCAGCACTGAAGTTTATTATTTATTTTAAGTATTTAAAAACATATTTCAACAATAATATACTCCATACTAAAATAAAACCACAACTTACAGCATGCGCGGGCTGTGGAGCCACAATACCAGCTTGCGGCTTGAGTGTGGCGAGGGCTTCTCGGGCCGCAGTCACCTCCTTTGTGAGACGCGCTATCACTCGACACGCTGCGTCGTGCTGGTATAGAGCGTGGCTTAGTTCCTGGAATATAATAAAGAGCAAAATGCAATTTAAAATAAGCATTCCTATATTATAAAATAAAAAAATTAAAGGAGGAATAAATTATTTTGATTTTGAGGCAAAGGCAATAACGTCCCGAAAATTGGGCGTAAAGTGCGAAACATATAGTCTAGGTTCTCTTTGCCTACCCCGCTGTATCCAGTGAAGCTACAGTAGTTATGTCTTTTAAATGTAGCAGAGTAGGCAGAGAGAATCAATGTTAAGACCCTCTATTCTCGAGTACATTGGGGACTACAACTATTCCTAACATTTGAAATAACTGGCAGATGTCAAACTCAGGCATGTACAATTACATGCATAATATTATATATATATATATTGTGGACGAAAGCATCACCTTGTTTCATATGAACTGACTGGTGTAATTAATAAATTACACTCAATGAAGAGCTTAATTGTACTTTTGTGTTTTAAATGAGACTATCTAACTGGATTATTTACATTGTGTGATTATTCATACAATATTCACAAAACCATGGACTAATGTAAAGTTTCCAAACTTGGGGTTTCCAAAAATTTATAATACTAGATATATGCGGCCAATCTGGATAAATGTGTAATAATCACAAAAGTCAAAGAAAATTTAAAAAGAACTTTTGTGTTTGTGTTCAGGCTTGTGAATTAGAGGTTCAGAATGTGAATCCTTGTTGCACAAAAACATGTGTTCTGTATAGGTGCATGGGCATTCCTACACACACACACACACACATATAACACATATGCCAGACTATATAAAGATTTGGTATTATTTGAGCTATTAAGTACACGTATATTAGGGTGGACTAAAAAAAATTTTTTTTAATTATAGTGAAAATATCTGGTGATTTAGATACTGAAAAAATATGACTGTAGAAAGGGGAGGTCTATGATATTAGTAATTTTTATATTAAGAGGTGTCTCATAGCAATTTTCGATTTCCCATATAAATAAAAAGGAAAATATGGAATTTCTAATTTAAAATTCTGCTGCAAATAAATTAATAGTAATTAATTAATAGTAAAAACCAATATACATTATTTTAGGAAATTAAACAATCTACAAAAAGGGTATAATATGTATTTTTGCTAATTTGAATTTTTTGACACACCCTAATGTATATATATAAAGATTTTATACACATTTGTTTTAGAGACAGTTTAAAAAAATGAGGAACATCACTACTATATGTTCTATTTTATTCTTTTTAACATTTTTAAGATTCCACACTTAGTAAAGAAAAATATTTATTAAGAAAACATATATTTTTTTTAAGTAGCATTATATGAACCTGCACCTCTTTGGAAACCATCCAAGCGCTCTGATCTACTAAGCCATACATTCTCTAATATTTAAATTAGTATACAGCTTCACGCTGTATCCCGCACACAGCAGGGTAGGCAGAGGGAACCTAGTGTTAAGACACTCCGTTCCCCACTTTCTGCTGAATTCTGGAAGTATTGCGTGTTGAGTGGCAGAACTCAACGCTGCACTTAACCTCGACACCAGAGCGAAGAAATGGAAATATAAATTTAAGTAAATATTTCATCTCCTCGAGTGGGGATTGAACCCACAACCAGTCGGTTTTGCAGTCACACTTCGTGCCGCTGCACTACAACTGGCCTCAAAATAAATAAATTTGTATACATTTTCTAAAAAAGCAACTTTATTAGTAAGCTGAATTGTACCTGACGAGCAGTCTGCAGTTGTTGTCTTTGTGTGAATGTATGCAACATAAGTGCATCCCATTCATCTTGCATGCTTTTAAGAGTTGCTGGAATGGACGTAGCACTGGGTGGCTTAGGTTTTACAATCGCTGGTGCTATGAAATATAACAGAAATTTTAAAATGTTTGTAGCCTACCTTAATAAATAAATATATATATATTAGAAAACATAATGAAACAAAATAATTTAACAGATATTTACAAGTTCAGAAATAATAATTTGTCTATGATAAAAAGATAATGGGTGGCATACTTTTTATTAAAACTTACTTTTAATTTCGATAAGGTCCTCTACTTGTAGCTCTTTACCACTAATGGGGTCAACACCATTTTCTATAATATATTTTTCAATTATACGTTTCTCAAACACCGATCCTGATGATGGAGATACAACAGGCACTTCTGGGACCTCGTTAGATACTGCAATAAGCAAATAGGTTAGCTTGACCCATGCAAACAAAAGTATAATTTATTTATAATAATAAGTAAATCAGTATAGCGATAACATGACACAAAAAGTGGTAAATAAAATGACGATTCATACATTAAAATATAAAATCACTACGGAAAATCAGAAATAAAACATAAGCCACTGTTTGAAAGCAACCGGTGTTTGACGCACTTTCGTTATTAACAATAAAAAGCAGTATTTGCATCACTAAAGTCTTTATACTTACTTGCACAATACAACGCCATTTTATTTTAATATATTTAAAGATCCACAATAATGAAAAATCATGAAAATCACATTAGAAACACAATTCCCTCCGACTTTAACAAACTCAAGCTGTCAAACTTATAAAACAGGTAAAAAATGGTACAGATCTAATATATACACTAATAATAAAGAGTTCTCCTAAAATTGTTTTGTAATTGTAATTAACCAAAAAATGTGTCTTTATTAAAGCTATTAAGCCAGTGTGTAAAGCTGAAATTTTGTTGTGACATATAATAAAAGCTTAGATATTATAATGGCTTAAGAGCCATCCCCTGCTCTGCATTAAATCTACCTAGAATATATAAGCGTTACGTTGATGACATTTTTACAATTTTACCTACGGACAATATCTATACATCTTAAAGCACCTCAATAGTATTAATTATTAATGAGGCCGGTCGTGGCGCAGCGGCACGAGGTGTGACTGCAAAACCGACTCGTTCTGGGTTCGATTCCCACTCGAGGAGATGAAATATTTACTTAAATTTATATTTCAATTTCTTCGCTCGGGTGTCGAGGTTAAGCGCGGCGTTGAGTTCTGCCACTCAACACGCAATGCCTCCAGAATTCGGCAGAAAGTGGGGAACGGAGTGTCTTGACACTAGGTTCCCTCTGCCTACCCTGATGTGTGCGGGATACAGCGTGAAGCTAATTTTTAATAGTATTAATGATAATATTCAATATTATATAATATAAACTACACCAACAGGTATTTCAATAGTGAATCTCACCACCATCTTACCCATTTATCTATAATTGACAGTTTTTACCTTTAATGAACACCTAGGGGACGAGCTTTAATAGATGAAGAATGCCCTTGATCAGAAAAAGATGGATACTCCCCTCAAGCGTTGTCAGAAAACCAACAAGCCACTTCTAGTAGAAAGATAACCGGCAATTCTACCATATCTGAAGGAGTTAACAGACAAGATTGGCGACATCTTAAGAAAAGCTTTCATTAAAACTTAATACACAAAAAACTCTTTCATAAAGAGTGGATAAACTCAACTATAATATCAGGTCTTATACAAATCATAAACGCTCGTTAGGGAGAACTGATATATCCCAAGTATGGTCTAAGAGCTTAACGAAATACATAGACATCTTAAGTAGAGAAGATGGTGGGGATTTTTTTACCACTAGAAAGGAGGAGACTTCGGTTGCCTTTAAGAAATATAATATCGATGATACAGGAGAAAGATCTTAAAAAAATATGAGGAATATGTCATGGCATCTATAAAGAAATTCACGGGAAATATACAGGAAGCAGAGCTTTTGGCGTTCTCTTCATTTTGACTACTCCGTTAGGGATAAAGCGAGATGTTAAAAAATAAGAATAATAAAAAAGAAAAAAAAAATAAAAATATTATTAGTAAATATTAAATTTTAGATGTCTTGTTATACTTACATAAGCACAAGTAGCTTATTTTTATGCATAAATATTCATCCCACGAACCATCCGTGAGTTGACCTATTAGAAATATATCTAATATTCAAGATTACAGCCTCAGATCAGATCCATTCATCTAAAAATCTAAAAGCGAATCATTGTCTTCAACCAGCGACATTGCCTTCTTTTACCAATTTGGTGGCAATGACGTTGCTATCAATGATGTATTTATATATAACATGTTGGAGCTCTATCAAAAACTCGATTAAATTACATGAATGTTGTTGCGCGGGTTATAGATTTTATTCAAAATATTAATGTAAGTATATATTAACTTAAACATTTATAATCTCGAAGTAGTAAGTAAAAATATCTATGACGATTGATGAGCTAAAAATAGGAGAATGCAACTCAAGACTCATCTCTACGTTGCTAAAGCTTTCGTGGAGTCCCGATGCACCATCGGAGAATAAAGCTCTGCATGCTAACATTATTATAACCCAAAATAAGTAGTATGTTAGATAACGTCGTTTCGAGCATCAAAAATTATAATTTTTTTTGCGATTGATGTTTGTGTAACTATACCTAAATTATAAGTACATTTAATTATCAAAAACTTTAAGTATAGACTTATTTCATTGAAAATAGTAAAAAAATATCTATATAATTCACTTACGAGTATGTGTGAACAGAAATTAGCTAAGAATACTTAGTGGCAGACGGTAGAATACTTATAGGCACGTAGAATATAAATTTTTTAAAGACTTTTTCTTAAAATATGTTTTTGTAGACACTTAATTGTTAAACTTTTGCAGACTATTTATTTATTATTTAGTGAATTATTTAGTATAATTTTAATGTTTTTAAAATAATTTACTATTAATGTAAATTAAAATTTGTGCGTTTTGGAGAACTGCCAATTACCGTACCACACGGCACAGTACTACCCGTATTGGTACCTACATTTTTATATATTTAAATTAAATAAAATATTTTTTTATTAATTTAAATCATATAACAATATTTATTACAAACATTTATGAGACTAAAATTGTAATGATCTTTTTATTAAATCCTACTCTCTTAGTGATAAACTTTATAGAAACTGAATTCTGTTTAATAGAATGTCTATCTGATAACTAAGGTAAATTGTCCAAAGTTCCTGCTAGTAGGTACGTTATTTCGTTAGTGTGGTTCAGGCAAAAAAATAAGCATTTTAAGTATTATTTGCGTAAACTATATATTTGTAAAAAATCTTTATAATTTCAACTATCTATAAAATTAAGTAACAATATTTTAATGATAAAATTGAGCGTATACCGACATTTGAAAAGCAGAGTTGAGTACGAACTGCACTGCAACTTGTTTATGTTGCTTACCACCGTAAGACTATCGTAAGAATTTCTTGAGGTTGTAGAAAGACAAAGGTAAGTTATTCACAAAAAACTTTGTATATATGTTTTTTGTATTCTATAAAAAAACATTTATTTAAAAAAAAATAGATAGCAGCATTAAATTCTTTTAAAATTGCAATAAATCGATTCACGAAATAGCAGTCATTTTATTTATAATGCGTCCCCTAGTTCGTGTTACTACCGAATTAGGGAGATCCTAGATACCATTTAATAAATTTATATTTATATAATAATTGAGATAATTTAAATTTTAAGCTTAAAAACACTTAATGTACTTATTAAGGTTTCTGGTGATCGAAATTCGATATATATTTTATTCACTTAAATTCCTATTACTATTTTTAAGGTAACCTGAATTCGTAATTTTAAGCTAAATTCTTATAAATACCAGTGCAATTTTGTTTTTAATAACTTTTATTATTTATGTTTGTGTTTTTTTGATCGAATATACATGGTTAATGATTACTTTACATAATGTAAAAATACTGAACAAACAGAAGTGCGGAAGTTACCAAAATCAGTAACACGAAACAAAATCCTCTATATTTCACTATTTTCGCCAAGTTCATGATAAATAAATCTACGTAAATGCAACACATAGACTCCTCTGTATTTATTAATATTGGTTACCTTGATCTTGTTATTAATCTTAGTAAAGATCTTTTTATTTTTTCAAGAATATACTAAGTATAAAATGCCAAACAAAAGCTATGGTAGCTGCACGAATCTCCTACAGAATCACATCGGATTTGTGATAGTGAAATTATCATTTTATTAATGTTATTATTTAGTAAAGTTTTATGTTTGTTGAAGTAATTATTTTTTATATTATTATTTTTAAAATTTATTTACATTATGTAAGTTCGTAATTTTATTTTCTAATTAATCAAAGAGATAACAATAAATTGGCATTCATGGCTTCAAAACTGAGACTTGAATTTTTTTTATAAAAAAAATATATAAAAGCTATATTGATATATGTAGTTGTAACATATGAAGTTTTCAAATCTGAGCTTTTATATTTTGTAAATTATAAAAATTTAAATGTCTTTAAGCTGATCTCATCCATTTTTTTATTTACAAATTGTTTACAATCAACACCTTTGTATGTTAAAAAAAATATTACAAATTAACCTTACTCGTGGGGTAAAAATTTTATCCCGAAACAGGAGCCACAAGTTCACGAACTTAGAAGCAGAGCTAAATTTTATCACGAATTAGGGTTAAACAAGAGGTCCAAAAATGAATTAATATAAAAACTAAACCTAATTTAAACCCCATAATTCACACATTAAATTACTGACAAAATACTCACATTGATGACAATAAATGCAGCAAGTTCATATAACGTTTAATAATATATTTAAAATTGTTTAAATCATTAGAGCCTTAAGATGCAGAAAACGAGGATACTTACCTTATTCGGTGACCGGTACTTCGTTTGAGTGGACTTTATGGCCCTTGCCTCTCTTTATTCTATTTCTATTCATACAGAATGTCTTAACACTATGTTCTCTGTGTTATATACGGGATGCAGCTTAAAGCTTAAAAAAACATTTAATTTTTTTTTATCATCACCCTCCATCACGCATATAGCAGAGCGAACCTAGTGTTAAGACATTCCGTTCCCATTAAGACACAAGCCGAGGCACAAGCGCGTGAACGTCCGTCGCGTATACAGTCACACTCACTCTTTTTTTCGTACAATTCCCTTTCCCTTAGGGGAATGAATTATTTAATATTTTAATCTTCTCGCTCTGGTAAAAAGTTAAAGCAATTCCGGGAAAATTCGCCGGTGCGTGGGGAACACTTAACTCTAGACTCTTTCTCTTTGACTATTCTGCTAAATATGGGGATACAGCGTGTTAGCCTATATACAAGATAAAAAAAATCATACGGTTCCATTTCTATTAATGTGTTTTTTCATCACCTAATTTATTTTCTCGTATGTATGATAGAAATTGTTATTTTATTTCTATTTCATCGTAGTATAGACGTAGATAGATATAAGAATAAGTAGGGACTAATATGGTTTCAAGGAAAGGTTACAAATATAATAAAAGTAAACACAATAAAAAAAATGAGATTTAGAAACTTTATTAATTTCCGAACAACAGTTTAGAATAGTTTTTGCCAACAAATGGCACAATTTAGCACAAAAGACTTGTGTAAAAACTTACATTTTACTAACCACAACTTTGTACATGGCCACTGCAAAAATATTGTTGTAACTACACCAATATACATATATTTATTTACATAATTAACAAAATACTTAATATTTTACTATGTACATTATAAAATGTAGAGTGAACAATATACTTATTTAATATCATTAAAAACTGTTTGTGTTAGATTTCCACTAGATTATTTTTAAAGTAAAAAAAATAGTTGGTTTTAAGCATAATTTCAAGTATTTTTTTATTCACAAATCCAAGTCTATATATCATAATGATGACAAGTAACAAAAAAGTAAGTCAAAGATGATGCATTAAAAAAGTAGTCAAAGATGATGCAATTTCTATAAAACTATGATTTCATGATATTATATATATAGCACAATTATATATACCATATAGGTAAAAAAAATTGAGTAACACACAAAAAAATAGATTTGTTAGGAAATTCCATTTCTAAAAATAAACATTTATTCTCTTTATTAAATAAAATAACGAAAACCATTTACCTATGGCATTATTAATATTTCGTGTAAGCTAAAATAATACTAAATTGCACTATGTATTAAAAATAATTATTTACAAATACTTACTTGACTGGACCAAAATTGATTTGGTATAGTTAATTCCTATTTTTATGGATTCTCTATTACAATTCTTTGGTTTGAATAGGACATGTAGTAAAATAAAATGGGATCGTCGTAGAGCAACGGGACAGCGTCTGGCTTTATAGCCAACCGACGTGTTTATACACGCAACAGACGTGTTTATACACGTCTGTTGCGGGTTTAATACCTATCTAGAACGAGTTATTTAAATTTCTTGGAAAAGATGGCATTGAATTACTCCAATCAACAGACAATCTCGAAAATTGCAAATCGGAAAGTGGGAAACTGAGTGTATTCTTAACTCTAGGTTCCCCTATCTACCATAGTGTGAAATAAAAAAAAAACATTCTAAGTATAGTATAATCTCACTAATCCTGGTACTATTAAACAGGAATGGGTGTCACATTGAGACAATGTTCAGATTACTTAATAAAAGATGGCAGTCAAAGTTAGTAATAAAGTATAACTTCTAAACTTCTCAAAGGTCTATAAATACTGAACAGGTCTTTTCTTTATGTAGGTTATGAAAGTTTAAATATTTCATTATTATTTGGGATGTAAGAAATTCATATGTATTTTCAACATCACAACCTCAAACCTTGATTTACGCATTTTGTGCTCAAAATCTAAAGTAAAGCCTATACAGTCTAATCCAAATAGTGTATTGTCAATAAACTGACTTCTCATTTTAAAAAAACTTACAAGAATAGGCAAACTTCACAAAAATATATGTATGGTAAAAGTAAAAACATTTTTTAATTTAGTTTAGCATCATAATAGACAAAAGTAAAATTTATGATTATATTATATTTAGTGTTGTCTGTAACAATCTATGAGTTACAAGACAAGGATGTACATTTGCATTGAACGGTTACTAAAAGTTTAGTAATTATAAAATACATATTTACAATTGTTTTTGGACACAATTTAAAAAAAACATGTATTAAAGTAATTTCTCACATATTTCATGCAAAAAACAAACAATAAGTGAATATCTTAATTTTTAAATGAACCATTTTCTAAGTGTTAAATAGTATATACAAATATTATACATTACATCCATTCGCGCTATTCACAGAAAAGAGATGTGACAAATACACTTTACAAATCTCCATCACCAATAAATTATAATAATTTCATAGTGTCACAATGCTTAAAAAAAAAGAAACAAAATAAAATGCCGAGACCTAATGAGATCACAACCTAGTGACGTATAATATATATTTTAAAATTATTGACCTTTAAATTAAACAGATTTTATTCACTTCTTAAAAATTAAATTTAAAGTTCTTTCTTAGCGATTATAATACATTTTTAATTTATAATATAACACTGTACAAATATGATTATTTTTATATATGTTAGCACATTATTGCAGTTCTACACGAGCACGGTGAGGGCGTGCGCGAGGGCCCGAGATCACGATAAAGAGTCCCGCAGGTGTCGCACCGTGGCGTATACCTATCACAAAATTAAAATGATATTGATAAGACTATAAATTTAATTTACACTAACTAATTTTGTTTGCTTCTAATACTAAATAGAAAAATATTTAGTATTAGAAAAAAAATGTTATCCCCTAATGTTATCAGTAGATATTAATGTTTAACAACCTTGGTAAGGTTGAGGGTGAGGTTCCTTTAAAACTGGTATATAAACATAAGAGTGATTTATTATTTCCTTATTTTGTGCCTTCCTCAACCTACACCTAAATGTGTTTCACATTAAAAAAAAACAATAAACACGGTAAAGAGAGTGACTGAGAGTGAGAGTGTCACCAGATTGTAAGAGAAAGTGGTGTTTTAAGTTCCGTTAGTCAAGAACGTAATGAGTAAGCAGTTTCGGATGAAAATTAGAAACAAAAGAGCCTTGGGGCTAGTTTTTTTTCTTATTTTTCCCCTAATGAACAATGCACAAAAGTTCGGAACCGCAAACGCAAAACTTCAGGGTTGCCACGAGTCCTCGCTTATTCTGTACCAACATAAAAATCCTATGAAAAAATATACCTTAACAGCCGGCCCAAGCCTCAGTCGTAAACACTGCACCAACTCCTCGCAGGACGCCATGACCAGCTCAGCGCCGGACAGCCGCGCCGCCGCCGCCGCCGCGCCTACTGCCGCGCCCGCAACTCGCGACAACAGAGCTGCTACATCCTTCTGTAATAGGATACGATTTTTTTAATTAAATACTTGCTTTCTTGTGGAAAACATAAGGTAAATACGCCTGCGGGTCACGTCATTGTAATTGATCACCGTCGCCCACAACCCCGTGTAAAACCAGAGGAGCTACGTATATGCCTTTCTCCCCTGGTGTTACATGGGGAGAGAGGGGGGTTATTAATTAAAAAAACAAAGGAGTTAATTAGAGTAATATAAAATAGTAAATTTTTCCAAAATCAAAATATTCTTCATTCAATTTCACTTTTAGATCGTCACTTTACATAAAGATTTCATTAGTCCGTCCTACCGGAAGCTACTAATGGCGATAAAGATTACAGTAGGGTTGTGGGATCTATTCCTAATCGAGGTACAATTGAGATTCGCCACTCGACACGAAAATTAGATGGTGCTTACGAAACAGAGTGTTTTAATACTAGTTTCCCTCCAGGTACACTAAAGATAACAAACACTTACCTGTGACCAAGTGCCAGGATCAGACGGTAATGACAAGTCCGCCATGTGCCTTGCAATCAACGCACGGGGCGGATGCAACGACGGATGTAACATTGGACTTAAATGCGACGGGGATTGATGGATGGACGAGTGTTGCGGCGATTGATGGATTGACGAATGATGTGGCGATTGATGGTTTGAGGAGTGGTGGGGCGAGTTGTGGGCGTCTCGCCGTGATGCTGAACGTATTGGACGGTTGTCTTCACTGCCGCCTCGCCATCTCTTACCGCCGCTACTTGATAACGATTCGTCGTCTGATACCTGTTTAATATAGGAATAGTATATATGTATAGGAATTCAGAACTATTATATATAATATTTTGTTTTTAAAATAAAATATAAAAACAAATATATAATATAGTATCAATAACGATATAAAATGTTTTCTAAAACTTACGGGTTCATTTCTTGCCACTTCTTCAACACGTTTATGTTTTGGAGGTCGTCCTCTAGGAAGCCTAGAAGGAAATATTAAAAAAATATAGAAATTATTGAAGTATATACGGCTAATTAAATAAATAAATAAATATGTATACAACTTACTTTTCCTTTGGCACTTCATTTGGTGTACTTGTTGATAATGATTTTGGTTTTACTGGTATTCTGGAAATAAATTAAAATGTTTTTAAAAATACTAGTCTTTGAAACAAAATAAATTTAAACAAGACAGATACCTGTATAAAATAGAAGATTAATTTGCTAGAAAATTTATTGTAAATGTGAAGCAACAAATTTTATTTACAATATAATAAAAATGTTCTAATGTAAATAAAAAAAATAAAAAGGACTTCAATAGTTCAGAGTTTTAAACTGAATAATTACACTATTGAAACAATTTTGTAATTGATACACATATAAATAAATCATACTCTTTTTAGTGAAATAGAAAGATTAACAGGCCCACTTTTTTACAAAGCTTTATACTTTTTTAAGCAAAACATATAAAAAACGTAGCAAGCAGGATTTGAATTGAACCTGCACCTCTTCTAACGGTAAACCGTCAAAGTTTGGTTGTGTGAACCTTCACGTATTGTTAACTTGAGAAGAAAATAAAAGTCAGAAAAATGAATACAATAAAACGAGGTTGTGCATGTAGTAGTACCTGTACCTGTGCATGGGCTGCAGCGGCGCGAGGCGGTCGGGCGGCGGCGGCGGCGGCGCGCGGTAGGGGCAGGCGGACGCGGCGCCGTGCTGCTTGAGCGCGCCGCCGCGCACCGAGCCCAGCCCGCGGCACCCGCCCACGCCGCACGGGCCCAGCGCGCGCAGCTCCTCCGCGGCTAAGGGATACACATCATCTAAACGACGGCTCTCATTAGAATTACACGCGACATTACTGTAAACTTGCGTGTTAGTGGAACAAACATACATCCAACCTGATAAACTTTCACGTTTAAAATATTAATATTAATAAGATTAGCAAAGAGCAAGAAAATTGAAAATAACTCAGTCACTCGACTGGAAATCGAACTCAGAACCAATTAATCAATTAATAATACATTTATTATTTTTTGCTTCACACATTTCAAGCATATATCAGGGTAGGCAGCGAGAACCTTAGCTAGTAGATATTCCATTCTCCATTCATTTTCCGTTTATTTAATAGATAATATCCTATATACTTTTTCATGTCTGACTAAATGCAATGATTATAGATTCAATGTCACTTGACTTGCGGTTTTGATACATATTGTAACACAATCATAACAAGCATCAAGCCACAACTACATTATATAGTAATCAAATCAAGTCAAATTATATAAAAAAGTCAGGAGTGTCAGTCCTACAGAGATCACTACTTAAAAAAATAAAATTTACACCTCTTCTGCAATTAAGTAAATTTTAGCTAAATATTAATATCCCATAAATATTATCAATAAATATTAATAAATTCCATTTAGATTATATCAAACACTAGTTGGTGGTAGTGAACTTCACCAGCTTGGTCAAATAGAAGTAAATCATTATTTTGGGTAATAGCTCTGACCGCAGGTACAATAAGCTTATAATAGCCTTCCTCAATAAAAAGTGTTTTTCAATTGGAACCAGTGATTCCTGAGAATAGACCAAGCCAAACTTTACAGCTTTATAATATCAGTTTACAGATAAAGATGTATACAATCACTAAAATAATACAACATCCATCCTACTTATATTATTATCATTTATTTTTTCCTATCTGAATATAAATTTAATGTAAATGTCTTAAAAATTAATGTTATTTATTAATCCTATCAAGACTTTTTATCTTATCTTCTTTTATTTATTATTACTCACTCAACGGCGGTTCCAAAGGGTGTCCAGTTTTCAAGCACCAACCGACTGGATGGATATCCGGGGAGTCATCATCCAACCAGCATGAAAGATCATCTGGCCATCCGTCGAAGGAAACTCGCACCTGATGTCCCTTTATAGCGCTGATTGTTGCCACCCTTATTAGGAAAGGCACCTGGAATAGATTTTTATAAACAATTAAATATTTCTGTATTAAAATAGGCAAGTAAATTTTAAGTTTTGTGCATCTATGACGTCAGATTTATTGTTTTTGATAAATCAGAGGTGGGGGGTTCCCTCTGCCTACCCTGCTGTGTGCGGGATACAGCGTGAAGCTGATAAATTAAAATAGTGTTTGATTGATTTTAAATAATAGAACTTATTATTACCAACCAATGGGTTGGTCGTCTTAGTTACACAATTATAATATTGTGCTAGTATTTCATTCTTCAAAAAAAAATACTTGCATGAATTACCTAAAACATTTAAAAATCTACATTAAATTTATATTGTAGATAATAATAATAAAAAAAATACGTTCCTTAGATAAAAAGAAAAATATTTCATTTTGTAAAATTAGTCATTTAAAATTTCATGAATACCGCTTTTTTGAGTACACGAAATGCCAACATGGTGTCTACAGTTCTTTTTATTTTATATTTAATTTAAATTTTACAACATCAAGCTACCTAATCACAAAATAGTAGTTATTGTATTTTACAGAATACACGTAAGTGAGACCTATACAATAATTACGTTGAATGATAAGGCCTTCTTAATATTCATTTGTTGTCTTAAAATGCATAAAAAATGCTAATTACATACTAATTATCATACAGAGTTACTTTTATATGCTAAGCAACTGTAAGCTTAGTTGCTGATTAATAATTATACTTAATTACAATTTCTTTTAATAGACAAAATCTTAATAAAGCCAAAAGACAAATACCAAAAAAGTCTAAGAATTATGATTTTATTAATTTGTATAAGTATTAACAGATAATAATATAAATAAAAAAGGGCAAATTTTTCTTTTTCCCGACTGCTAAGGAAGGGTTATGTTTTTCGCGCGTATCTTGTATGTATGTAATATTCTTTATTACCTCGTATCTCCAGAACCGCTGAACGGATTTACATATTTGAGGTATCGTTAGATTTGTATTAGCAGCCCAAGTGTTCTTAGATAGGTGACGTTAATAAAAAATAATCATGGCGGCTGTGGGACGCCATTGGACTTAGTGAAAAAAATTTTTTTTGGTTCGAATACTACAATATGGGTATCAAACTCAAGAGCTCAATTTCAGGATTTCAAAAAGGTATATCATGATTATCATTACCATAATAAATTCTAAAAAAAAAATGAAAAATAAAAAAATATTTGTAAAAACAAAAACCCCGACTGCATCAAATTAAAAAGAAAATAAACAAGCCCAATAGTTTATTAGGATTAACAGTCGGGACCTATAAGTAATTCTTCAATCAATAAAATCTTTACCAGGAACCCCGCATAATTTAAAGAGGTCCCGACTGTTAATCCTAATAAACTATTGGGCTTGTTTATTTTCTTTTTAGTTTGATGCAGTCGGGGTTTTTGTTTTTACAAATATTTTTTTATTATCTATGTGGTTTCGGTTTTTAAAACGATTAAAATATACATTTTTAAGAGAGTAGGAATCGAACGCACTAACATTCCGATTATCAGTTATTTCTCAGACTAGCAAATTATTGTATTCAAGAGTATTATATACAAAAATTGAAAATTATAAAATAAATTATTATTAAGATTCACGCAGAGCGATTAAATTAATAATTCATTTAAACAATATTTATAATAGTAATTTTAAAACTTCTCTCTTGTTTTTTCAACTGTGTATATATCATCATATATTCAGTACTGATAATACTACATACACATACTCGTACTGTTAATAAGCAATTTATATGTATTGGATTGTAAAGGCGTAACTGAACTGTGTGTAATAATCATTGTTCGCTATTTTATCAATTAGAAAAAATGTTTTTAACATTTTTAAAGTGTTATTCCACACCTAGGATCTATCTATTTTTAAATAAGCAAAAAAAAAAAGTATTTTGTTCATCATATATTATTTGATAGAAAAGACATGTTCATATGCTTTAGTTATGATATAAAGATTAGTTATGTCATAAAAAAACGACTGAAGATGAAAAAGGTACAATTTCGAAGAAATCTTCTGTTCTCACTAATAAAAATTGCTGTGATTTTAAAAAATCATAAAATCACGTCTTCCAAGCGACGTTAAATTAATTAAAAAATAATAATAAACACAAAAACATATTTTCCACTAAATTATAATATTAGATATCTATAATAACTTACCCTAGGATCAACAACTTCCAGCTTCATGCCGGGCTTGTACCCGGCGGGCGGGCGCGTCTTGAACGCGCGGGGCGGCGCCGCCGTCGACATCGTCTCCGACAAGTAGTTCTCCCATGAAAACGTGTCTGGATCCTTGTAAACTGTTAAAATATGTATTACATTAATATATTTAAATAAAGCTTTATTCATATTAAATAAAGTTATATGCATTTTTTAATAAAAGCTGCTTCTAGAACGTACGTTTTGCTACCTTAAAAAAATAAATAAACTAGATTTTTTTAAATTAATAAATGTTATTTTATTGGTAAAAATGAGAATTAATGGTTAAATAAAAAAAAACTATCAAAAAATACATATAAATACTCTTCTGATTTGATTTGAATTTACAATTATTATGTTCAGTCAGGCGACTGCACTACGATAGAGTAATGTGCTAAATGAGCCTTTAGTTAATACAGTATGGTCAAAAAGAAATGGCTTGAAGTTCGCTTCTGTTTATTTTTTTACCGAATGAACAACGCGCATTAGTTCCAAAAACCTAACTACAGCCAAGACTCGTTGACCGCATTGTATGGTCATAGCAAGCATCCCTTATCAAAATTATTATCAACCAGTTTTCCTTGTCTAAAGGGATAATGTTATCGTGATTCTCTCGTTAAACCGGAGATGTATTTTAGAATACATAATGTAATAACTAAAATGAATAATTTCGAGGCCGCCATGGATGACGCCTAAACAGACGGTTATATGGGTTCAATTCCCAATCGGGGAAATGATTCATTTTCGTAACAAAACAAAACGCGCAGTTGTGTTCCGTCATACAGCTGGTAATGTCTCGAAAATTGGACGGTGTGCGGGGGGAGGGATGTCTTAACAATAGGTTCCCTCTGCCTACCCTGCTATATGGGGAATATAGCGCGAGGCCCTTTTTAAACTAGACGATAGTTGTTAATTGTTAATTACATCTCTTCATTTATATGAAATGGATAATTAATAAATTACTTAAAAACAGTTCCGAAATAAATTAAAATAATAGTTAATTAGGATAACGTCAATAATAATTGACAGCAATTAAAATTGATAATTATAGTATATAATAAGTTGATTATTGTTATTTATAATAAATAATAACAATAACCACGTTTTTATTTATAATAAGTAGTAGGGATTGGTGCGTTCTGGCTCATTAAATTGATCGCCTTATCAATCAAAATTTTCCGCGGATTTTCTCGCGGGTCGCGGTTTTGATTAATTAATTGACCGCGGATTAAGTTGATTAGCCCAGATCCGCGGCTTTTTTCGCGGTTAGTACCCGCCATAATTTCGAGTCTTTTCATAGAGTAGTAGGGAGAGGTGCATTCTGGCTCATTAAATTGATCGCCTTATCAATCAAAATTTTCCGCGGATTTTCTCGCGGGTCGCGGTTTTGATTAATTAATTGACCGCGGATTAAGTTGATTACCCCAGATCCGCGGCTTTTTTCGCGGTTAGTACCCGCCATAGTTTCGAGTCTTTTCATAGAGTAGTAGGGATTGGTGCGTTCTGGCTCATTAAATTGATCGCCTTATCAATCAAAATTTTCCGCGGATTTTCTCGCGGGTCGCGGTTTTGATTAATTAATTGACCGCGGATTAAGTTGATTACCCCAGATCCGCGGCTTTTTTCGCGGTTAGTACCCGCCATAATTTCGAGTCTTTTCATAGAGTAGTAGGGATTGGTGCGTTCTGGCTCATTAAATTGATCGCCTTATCAAAAATTTTTTAAATAGCAGTGTATTAGTGTTTTTTATTTCTTTCACATAAGAATACCTAACCTAACCTAACCTACTCGTCATAGAACCGTTTCATATTTGTGTTGGTGGCGCACCATTTTTATTAATTAATTAATTAACCGCGGATTTCGTTTTACTTTTTTTTTGCATAACAATACTAACCTAACCTAACCTAGTTCGCAGTAAAATTGTTTTCGTATAATACCTACTCATCATAGAGCCGTTTCATATTTGTATCGGTTGGTTATCACCTAGTTATTTTGTTGTAATCATCTCTGACTCAGGGTTAAATATTTAATACAATCAACGCTGATTTGAAAGGCTACGTAAGCTGATGTACAATACTTGTTGATACATGTCTCACCGGGAGACGAATTGTACCTGCCTTTGAAAGAGGAAAGATTTATATCCCTTAAGTATTTCTTTTGCAATTATCTCTGAGTCACTGTCCGTTTCAATATTACATTCATGTCCCTACAAGTTTCATAGGGTGGAGGGGTGCTTTCATACCGTATATAAGCTGCACTGGAAGCTGTTCTGATATGAAATAATTGTTGTTCGTGATACGTGAAAGTGCTCTTCCGATACGAAACAATGGCGGTGAGTATTATTTTTAAGTCATTTACTAATTTATTTATGTTGTTGCCCAGTAAATATATTGTGTACTTTTTCATTATTGCAGCTGTCAAGTAACAACTCGTTTGATTGTACATTTAAAAACTATTACTATTCTAATCTAAGCGGAGATGAGGCTGAAGAGGACGCCCCTATGAAAATACAAAAACCCAAACAAAAGAGAGCCTGCAATGATATTAGTGGTTTCTTTGAGAAGTCAAAGAAGCAAAAGAAAATAATATTATCATCATGTGTTGCTCAATCGAATCCTGAGGGAACATCGTATATTTCTACAAACTCGGACGATGGTTCGCAGGCAAGCCATTTCATAAAAATCGAACTATATGACACAAAGAAACTAAACGGATTGCCTGCCACCGAGTACTGGAAGAATGCAGAAGTACGCCTTAAATACTATGTGCAATCTGAGCGTAATGAACTTTATGAAAGCTTGCGTGATATTATATACAACATTACCAAAGAAATCGCAGGAAGTAGCCAGTGTAAAAAGTCTTACTTTGCAGCTACGAAGCGATAATCTTATTACAATCAATCTATCATCCATCATGTTATGAGCCATCGTTATAAAATATTATCCTAATAAATTAAATATGTCATGAATTCGTTTGTTTTATTTTGTATTTAATAGTTTATTCACTATTACTCAAATCAAACACATTTGTACAATAAAAAAATATTTTATTTAAAAAATAGTTTTAAACATTACATCCACAATTAAATCATTATACAAAGTATTATTAGAAAAAATGTTAAGAAAATCAGACATTTTCATATTTCTATATCTAAAATATAAATACATTAAACAATATTCACCACATACAGTAGTAAAATAATTTTGAACTTGTTTATTATTATAAGACCATAATTTTGAATTTCTTTTTATAAATTTTTCATGCATCTTAATTGGTTTACGGCCATAAGAATCGAAGTATTCACCTACACCATCAGCATCAATGTGAATGGCAACCCAATGTGACCCTGGTTTCGTATCAGGATCCATGTTGCTAATAACGTATATAGGTAAACTAGAGTATATTGGTAATCTGTTTGCAGCAAAAACATTATACTCGATTTGCGGGTTTATCTTTCTCATAAATTTTTGCAGCTCATATGTATCCATTTTTACATGTATTTATGATAAAACATGTTGATGCTAACAATGCTTACAAATTAATGATGCTATACAAATAATTAATACATTATTATACTTAACTACTATAATCAACGTTAACATCGCGATTTTTATTTACCTCAATAACGTTATCGAATTCTGCATAAACAAGACAATTAATGGTTTTTGTGAGAGCTGTCTCAAACCGAACCTCTAACCTAACGCTACCATGACGAATCAAGTTCCAATGAGATGAGGAATTTGCCGATAGATCCGGGGTTAGATCAAAGGCCATTAGACAATTTCCTCGTGCATAGTTTTCAATTGATATTGAATTACCTTCATTTAAAAAGTGAATACCGGTTCCCGAGAATAGTGTCTGATACGTTGTGGTGTAGACATTGTTATTAAAGGATGGTTGTAAAGTTTTCGTTGGAACTTGTTGGCCATCCACATACAAACTAAAAGAGCTTATTTTAAAATTATCAAAGTTAAAAGGATTGCTAGTCAGATTTCCATTAAAAGCTGAATTGTTAACAAATCCGACAATACATCTTTTAGGCACTTGACCGAGGAAAATGTTATCAAGAGTTTTGCCCTGTACATCACATGGGATCGTTAAAACTTTAACTTCAGCTCGTGTTATAGGATACTTTGCTGTAGTAGAAGCCAACACCTTTTCGTGAGCAAGTAGTACAGTTGGATTTATTCGAGCTCTACGAATGATAAGAGATGCATCATTAATAGTTACTTTAAATTTCGCATCAGCTTTAGTCGCCATAAGATTGAAAGCCTCACGTGAGCGAACCAACTTCACTCCTAATGTAACACCATTAATTAAAAATTTTTCTTGATTAAAAATATCACTATGTAAATGTCCAATCATTTCAATTTCGTTTATAGCCAAATTTTTTCGTTTACGAAAACCTTCATTTGTATCATCGGTTGATTCCATTTTCCCGGGGGTATCTTCATACCACAATCCACAGGTGAGATGTGATTGTTTTGCTGCTGGGCCATAATTAAGCAAGTTTTCTATGTAAGCACGATATGCATAAGTATTATTGGGTGGGGACACGAGTTTTTGATTTAAATATACGTCTAATTGACTGAATAGTGAATGCAACCAATTGTTTACTGGTGCTACATCAACAGCTTCACCGCCATCTGTTTGCGTAATTTTAGCTTTGATACTGATTAATGTGTGAGATAAATCAATGTAATCGTCTCCGGTACCGGGCACTTGAAACTCAATAGGGCCATCATCAGACAAAGATGATATAGGTTTATAATGAACCCATTGTCCACTTTCTATACTTGTTTGCGTTGATGGTAGAGCGAATAAATCTAATTCTGACTTAACACACTCGCAAGAATGATTATGTAAAAACGACATTTTTCACTTCGAAAAAATATCCTTAATTTTATTTACTCTACGTGTTTTTTTTTCACCCTTCCTACGCGACGATCTCGATGAACTGGTCAAACGTTTAATTCGTTTCACACTTTTATACCCAGAACCAACCAAGTTATCAACTTTTTGATCTGCCTTTCTTTTTAAATTTGAACTAGCTTCTTTTAAACGAGTTTTTATAGATTCATTCATAGGTCGGGAATTAATCATATCCGTTAAGAGACCAACGCCTGTGTTCAAAGCTTCTTTTCCAATAGCCTTGGCACCGCTTTTAAAAATAGGAAATACAGATCTAAATAATCCACCTAAAAAACTTCCAATACCATGTCCACGTTGATATGGAGCACCTTTGTAAATTACACCTACTCCCGAACCTGCTTGATGTGAGTAGTAATGTTCATATGGACAATCGGTTTTGTAGTGATTATGGGTCATTGTAAACGTTTAAAATGAAGTTTAACACATGAGATCCCAAACTGAAATGGTATCTTTTCACCTGTGTTTGTTCTTATATCTATTTCAATTGTATCAAATTCTCTACGCATTACAGGTATATAGTGAGCTGGTGAGAAAATGTGCATTTTGTATGAGCCATAAATATATTTAGTTGGGTCTAATGGTATTATTCTCAATAGAGATGACATTACATCCCCTACAATTTGAGGGGAGATTATATCTGAATACACAAAAAGTTGAGACGGTAAACCTAAATGCAAATTAACCGGATACTTTCCAAAGGCAGTGGTAACAAAATTTGTTTTTGGCGCGAAACCTAACTGCAGTGCCAGTGTTGGTGATAATGTTATTCTAGTAACATTGTTATTCAAAATTTTCCTTAATACCAATTTTGATACATCATCGTAACGAAAGTTAATAGTATCCATTAACATTGGATTTTTATTTAAAGCGCTCAAAATTTGATTGGTGTTCTCATAGTTGGTTGCAGGAATGCGTGTTTTATACAACACTGATGAAGGTGATTCATTTTCGATGCCTACAATTTTTGTTGTCTTTGCAATATGTACAACATTTTGGCTCTCTTGAACAGTGTACATTGAACATGGATACTGAAATTCTACCACCCCCACTACCCACACTCCATCTAGTTTAATAGTTTTCGGTAACTTAGTAGAAAAATTTGTAGTTGTGTTTTCTGAGAAATATGTCATTGAGCTGTTGCTGAGCAACGTTAAATAAAAACTTTCTTCACTCATATTTTTTTTAAGCTTGCCGCTTTTATCCAACTATTAAATTTATCTGGATATCCTCTCCACTTTACTAACAACTCTTTTCTATGACCCGAATACCGTGAACGTATTATTTTATCAATTTTATATTCTAGGGTGGGGGTATATTCTACTTTCTGTAACTCTCTTTCATAGAAAGTCCCCACGATTGGTTCATTTTGCAAGTCTTTAATGCTATATACAACGAAAGGGGATCTGTAAATTATCGATGAAATTACAAAAATTTCATCACTCCAGTTGGTTTCGTAACCTTTTTGAAATATATGTTTATACTTGGTTATTCTTACATAATCTCCAATGCGAAATCTTGCTCTTATTTCAGTTGTATACTTCGAATTGGTTTGTTTATCATACAAATTGCACCAAACAGTCATAATATTGCTAGAGTTTACATCACATGGACACATTTTTATGCTTCTATGATAGCTGTGATTATAGGAATATAATAAATCTTGTAATATATCAATAAATTTATACGTGTTGTTATGGGTGAAGTAACGCCACATTTTCATTTTTAAAGTCCTTTGAAACCTTTCCACTATACTTGCTTTTATATCAGGATTATTAGTAGTATAATAATTAATGTCTCTACTTTTGAAATACGTTCTAACATCTTTGGAAACAAATTCAGTTCCTTTGTCTGATTGTATATGTCTAGGAGTACTGTTAGCTTCACTAAAAATACTTTCAAAACATGTTTTCACAGTTTGAGAATCTTTCTTTTTCATGGCTCTCGCAAACGCATATTTACTAAATACATCTATAACACAAAGTATATAATTAAAACCATCATTATAGTTACTATACGTCCTCATATCACTCAAATCAGCCTGCCAAAGCTCGTTAAAGTTTGATAATATGTATTTATTCCGAGGGAATCGTCTCTGTACGGGTTTATGCAGTGTGTAAGTTTCTTGAGATTGTAACCATTTTTTTACATCTGTCTTCGTCATCGTCCCCCTCATTGCCTTTGATAAGCTCGCTATACTACTATAACCAGCTGGATGAGATACATCATAGTATATACTACTTATATCTAGTACGGGGTCCATCTTTCCCAATCAATTTTTTTATTAAGTTTCCTAGATTCAGAGGAGGATCTACTTCTTCTATTCTGAGATGCAGGAGATGGCGTAATTTGCAATGGTTCTTTGGAAGGAGTAGTTTCTCTAAATTCTGATAAATAGAGATTGTTCATATATTCAAGCGTTTTAGGATTACCTATGCAATATAGAGGTACTTTTATATCTTTCAATGCTACAACAAATTTTTCCCACCCTCTCGGTCGAGGACGTTTCAGTCGTCTCAAAGCGTCATTAATTAAATCAGCAATATTGCTACCAGGAATCAATTCGTTATTAACAACAATAGTACCATCATCATTCCAATATATTTTATCTCTATGTTTATTTATTGTATCCATCAACAATTCACCTTTTTTCTTAAATGTCTTTGGTAGCAATCTGCTTATGTAGTCTGAGGTATAATGGGCTAAAGACCCAGATACACTCGGAAGTGCGTCCTCTTGTTTTGTGACCTGTTCTACGAGTGTTGATTCATTATTTTTGCTATGACTTTTATGGGATTTTAGTACTTTATTGGTCCCCGATGGAAATAGATTTTTTATTGAATGGTCTGTTTCTTCCGCTATGATGGGTAATTTGAAAGATTTTCGATCTTGCTCGGTGAAATGTAAATATCTTTGTAATGTTTGCATGTACAAAGACCATTTTTCACGATCTCCGACATTACGTTTTAAGATTTTATGCATTTCCGTGTCAAGGCGAGATAAAACATTGTCGCTGGCGTGCTCCTGTTTTAATTTGTCTATTAGTTCGGGTTCTATCAAGATCATCTTTTTCACGTTTTCCATTGTGCTTAAATTATACAACTAGTAGTAGGGATTGGTGCGTTCTGGCTCATTAAATTGATCGCCTTATCAATCAAAATTTTCCGCGGATTTTCTCGCGGGTCGCGGTTTTGATTAATGAATTGACCGCGGATTAAGTTGATTACCCCAGATCCGCGGCTTTTTTCGCGGTTAGTACCCGCCATAATTTCGTGACTTTCATAGAGTAGTAGGGATTGGTGCGTTCTGGCTCATTAAATTGATCGCCTTATCAATCAAAATTTTCCGCGGATTTTCTCGCGGGTCGCGGTTTTGATTAATTAATTGACCGCGGCTTTTTTCGCGGTTAGTACCCGCCATAATTTCGAGTCTTTTCGTAGAGTAGTAGGGATTGGTGCGTTCTGGCTCATTAAATTGATCGCCTTATCAATCAAAATTTTCCGCGGATTTTCTCGCGGGTCGCGGTTTTGATTAATTAATTGACCGCGGATTAAGTTGATTACCCCAGATCCGCGGCTTTTTTCGCGGTTAGTACCCGCCATTATTTTTTGGGTGCGTTCTGGCTCATCAAAAATTTCGCCTCCATCGCCTTATCAAACATTTCTAAAATAGCAGTGTATTAGTGTTAACATAAGAACGTCTTTAACATAAGAATACCTAACCTAACCTAACCTACTCATCATAGAGCCGTTTCATATTTGTATCGGTTGGTTATCACCTAGTTATTTTGTTGTAATCATCTCTGACTCAGGGTTAAATATTTAATACAATCAACGCTGATTTGAAAGGCTACGTAAGCTGATGTACAAAACTTGTTGATACATGGAAGCATTGGAAGCTGTTCTGATATGAAATAATTGTTGTTCGTGATACGTGAAAGTGCTCTTCCGATACGAAACAATGGCGGTGAGTATTATTTTTAAGTCATTTACTAATTTATTTATGTTGTTGCCCAGTAAATATATTGTGTACTTTTTCATTATTGCAGCTGTCAAGTAACAACTCGTTTGATTGTACATTTAAAAACTATTACTATTCTAATCTAAGCGGAGATGAGGCTGAAGAGGTCGCCCCCTATGAAAATACAGAAACCCAAACAAAAGAGAGCCTGCAATGATATTAGTGGTTTCTTTGAGAAGCCAAAGAAGCAAAAGAAAATAATATTATCATCATGTGTTGCTCAATCGAATCCTGAGGGAACATCGTATATTTCTACAAACTCGGACGATGGTTCGCAGGCAAGCCATTTCATAAAAATCGAACTATATGACACAAAGAAACTAAACGGATTGCCTGCCACCGAGTACTGGAAGAATGCAGAAGTACGCCTTAAATACTATGTGCAATCTGAGCGTAATGAACTTTATGAAAGCTTGCGTGATATTATATACAACATTACCAAAGAAATCGCAGGAAGTAGCCGGTGTAAAAAGTCTTACTTTGCAGCTACGAAGCGATAATCTTATTACCATCAATCTATCATCCATCATGTTATGAGCCATCGTTATAAAATATTATCCTAATAAATTAAATATGTCATGAATTCGTTTGTTTTATTTTGTATTTAATAGTTTATTCACTATTACTCAAATCAAACACATTTGTACAATAAAAAAATATTTTATTTAGAAAATAGTTTTAAACATTTCATCCACAATTAAATCATTGTACAAAGTATTATTAGAAAAAACTTTCTTCACTCATATTTTTTTAAGCTTGCCGCTTTTATCCAACTATTAAATTTATCTGGATATCCTCTCCACTTTACTAACAACTCTTTTCTATGACCCGAATACCGTGAACGTATTATTTTATCAATTTTATATTCTAGGGTGGGGGGTATATTCTACTTTCTGTAACTCTCTTTCATAGAAAGTCCCAACGATTGGTTCATTTTGCAAGTCTTTAATGCTATATACAACGAAAGGGGATCTGTAAATTATCGATGAAAATACAAAAATTTCATCACTCCAGTTGGTTTCGTAACCTTTTTGAAATATATGTTTATACTTGGTTATTCTTACATAATCTCCAATGCGAAATCTTGCTCTTATTTCAGTTGTATACTTCGAATTGGTTTGTTTATCATACAAATTGCACCAAACAGTCATAATATTGCTAGAGTTTACATCACATGGACACATTTTTATGCTTCTATGATAGCTGTGATTATAGGAATATAATAAATCTTGTAATATATCAATAAATTTATACGTGTTGTTATGGGTGAAGTAACGCCACATTTTCATTTTTAAAGTCCTTTGAAACCTTTCCACTATACTTGCTTTTATATCAGGATTATTAGTAGTATAATAATTAATGTCTCTACTTTTGAAATACGTTCTAACATCTTTGGAAACAAATTCAGTTCCTTTGTCTGATTGTATATCTCTAGGAGTACTGTTAGCTTCACTAAAAATACTTTCAAAACATGTTTTCACAGTTTGAGAATCTTTCTTTTTCATGGCTCTCGCAAACGCATATTTACTAAATACATCTATAACACAAAGTATATAATTAAAACCATCATTATAGTTACTATACGTCCTCATATCACTCAAATCAGCCTGCCAAAGCTCGTTAAAGTTTGATAATATGTATTTATTCCGAGGGAATCGTCTCTGTACGGGTTTATGCAGTGTGTAAGTTTCTTGAGATTGTAACCATTAAAAACTTTAACATTAATAAAAATTAATTTTATCTTGCACGCTGATTTGGTCCAGGAAAGTAAAAGCTTAGAAAATTCATTCGATTTTCAAACCGTCAATAATTCTATATGTATCGGTGATGATTATGAAGCAACTTACCAAATAATAATGAATGACATTTGTAATAAAATAAGTGAGTTTGAGAAAAAAGATAGTGGATGGAGTCTTAAAAAAATAAGAAATATTGATTTGAATGTTAATAAATTTAATCCTTTGAGGGGGTCTTCGTATATTGACTTACCAATTGACATAAAACATAAAAAGGCAATTATAAACGTCAAAAATAATGATGTGCAGTGTTTCAAATGGGCGGTACTCTCTGCTTTATATCCAGTTACAAAAAATTCAGATAGAGTGAGTTCATATATTCATAATCAAAATAAACTTAAATTTGAAAAAATATCTTTTCCTGTAAAACTCAAAGATATTCACAAGTTTGAAGAATTCAATAACTTAAGCATAAATGTCTTTGGTCTCGAATATAATGCTGAATCTCGATGTAATAGACTTATAGGTCCGCTATACTTTACAAAACGTCGAAAACTTACTCATATTAATCTATTGTATATAAACATAATCAAATATAAACTAGTGTAATCATCCATGGTTCCACATTTGAAATGATTCCAAACATCTTGGGCATGTCTATAATCATCATTTGATACATTTGTATTTACCAACGAATTAAAAAATTGATTTTGTGTTGGCAATGATGATATTTTCAAACTTTCGAACGAAGTCATTATTTCGTATGGATATACACCCTTCCTAATTAATCTTTTAAAGTCTTCATCTCGCGGGTAATTTTTTTTGAGTTCAACAAATTGATGTGTTTTTATATTATGTGCTAATCTATCAAGACTGCTTGACATAAATTTAAATGAGTCTAAAAATCTTAACGAGATATTATTATTCTTAATTTTTAAATATTTTGAAAAAGAAATATATTTTTCTTTATTTTGAGGGATTCCTAACCTATAAATAAGGTCTGTGCGGACTTGCTAAATTTTGTCGGAAACGAAAGTTTCCTAAACCACTAAAACTCAAGTTATTTCATTGATATTTGGCATACGTGTCTTAAATTGTTTCTTGATTAGTTTGTAATCATCATTTTATACATAATTTATATATTTTCTAAAAAAATCACTTGTAAAAATTTCATACTAAAATTTCATATAACAATTATTTCTAAGTATTTTTTAATTAAGTTCTAGCGGATAGATTTTGTTTATTTTTGTTTTGTTCCGTAGGGTCGTGCTCATTTGCGCGAATCCGTTGCGTATATTTTGAAAAATTAAAAAAAAATACCTAACCTAACCTAACCTATAAATAAGGTCTGTGCGGACTTGCAAAATTTTGTCGGAAACGAAAGTTTCCTAAACCACTAAAACTCAAGTTATTTCATTGATATTTGGCATACGTGTCTTAAATTGTTTCTTGATTGAAACAAAATCTATCCGCTAGAACTTAATTAAAAAATACTTAGAAATAATTGTTATATGAAATTTTAGTATGAAATTTTTACAAGTGATTTTTTTTAGAAAATATATAAATTATGTATAAAATGATGATTACAAACTAATCAAGAAACAATTTAAGACACGTATGCCAAATATCAATGAAATAACTTGAGTTTTAGTGGTTTAGGAAACTTTCGTTTCCGACAAAATTTTGCAAGTCCGCACAGACCTTATTTATAGGTTAGGTTAGGTTAGGTAATTTTTTTTAATTTTTCAAAATATACGCAACGGATTCGCGCAAATGAGCACGACCCTACGGAACAAAACAAAAATAAACAAAATCTATCCGCTAGAACTTAATTAAAAAATACTTAGAAATAATTGTTATATGAAATTTTAGTATGAAATTTTTACAAGTGATTTTTTTAGAAAATATATAAATTATGTATAAAATGATGATTACAAACTAATCAAGAAACAATTTAAGACACGTATGCCAAATATCAATGAAATAACTTGAGTTTTAGTGGTTTAGGAAACTTTCGTTTCCGACAAAATTTAGCAAGTCCGCACAGACCTTATTTATAGGTTAGGAATCCCTCAAAATAAAGAAAAATATATTTCTTTTTCAAAATATTTAAAAATTAAGAATAATAATATCTCGTTAAGATTTTTAGACTCATTTAAATTTATGTCAAGCAGTCTTGATAGATTAGCACATAATATAAAAACACATCAATTTGTTGAACTCAAAAAAAATTACCCGCGAGATGAAGACTTTAAAAGATTAATTAGGAAGGGTGTATATCCATACGAAATAATGACTTCGTTCGAAAGTTTGAAAATATCATCATTGCCAACACAAAATCAATTTTTTAATTCGTTGGTAAATACAAATGTATCAAATGATGATTATAGACATGCCCAAGATGTTTGGAATCATTTCAAATGTGGAACCATGGATGATTACACTAGTTTATATTTGATTATGTTTATATACAATAGATTAATATGAGTAAGTTTTCGACGTTTTGTAAAGTATAGCGGACCTATAAGTCTATTACATCGAGATTCAGCATTATATTCGAGACCAAAGACATTTATGCTTAAGTTATTGAATTCTTCAAACTTGTGAATATCTTTGAGTTTTACAGGAAAAGATATTTTTTCAAATTTAAGTTTATTTTGATTATGAATATATGAACTCACTCTATCTGAATTTTTTGTAACTGGATATAAAGCAGAGAGTACCGCCCATTTGAAACACTGCACATCATTATTTTTGACGTTTATAATTGCCTTTTTATGTTTTATGTCAATTGGTAAGTCAATATACGAAGACCCCCTCAAAGGATTAAATTTATTAACATTCAAATCAATATTTCTTATTTTTTTAAGACTCCATCCACTATCTTTTTTCTCAAACTCACTTATTTTATTACAAATGTCATTCATTATTATTTGGTAAGTTGCTTCATAATCATCACCGATACATATAGAATTATTGACGGTTTGAAAATCGAATGAATTTTCTAAGCTTTTACTTTCCTGGACCAAATCAGCGTGCAAGATAAAATTAATTTTTATTAATGTTAAAGTTTTTAATGGTTACAATCTCAAGAAACTTACACACTGCATAAACCCGTACAGAGACGATTCCCTCGGAATAAATACATATTATCAAACTTTAACGAGCTTTGGCAGGCTGATTTGAGTGATATGAGGACGTATAGTAACTATAATGATGGTTTTAATTATATACTTTGTGTTATAGATGTATTTAGTAAATATGCGTTTGCGAGAGCCATGAAAAAGAAAGATTCTCAAACTGTGAAAACATGTTTTGAAAGTATTTTTAGTGAAGCTAACAGTACTCCTAGAGATATACAATCAGACAAAGGAACTGAATTTGTTTCCAAAGATGTTAGAACGTATTTCAAAAGTAGAGACATTAATTATTATACTACTAATAATCCTGATATAAAAGCAAGTATAGTGGAAAGGTTTCAAAGGACTTTAAAAATGAAAATGTGGCGTTACTTCACCCATAACAACACGTATAAATTTATTGATATATTACAAGATTTATTATATTCCTATAATCACAGCTATCATAGAAGCATAAAAATGTGTCCATGTGATGTAAACTCTAGCAATATTATGACTGTTTGGTGCAATTTGTATGATAAACAAACCAATTCGAAGTATACAACTGAAATAAGAGCAAGATTTCGCATTGGAGATTATGTAAGAATAACCAAGTATAAACATATATTTCAAAAAGGTTACGAAACCAACTGGAGTGATGAAATTTTTGTATTTTCATCGATAATTTACAGATCCCCTTTCGTTGTATATAGCATTAAAGACTTGCAAAATGAACCAATCGTTGGGACTTTCTATGAAAGAGAGTTACAGAAAGTAGAATATACCCCCCACCCTAGAATATAAAATTGATAAAATAATACGTTCACGGTATTCGGGTCATAGAAAAGAGTTGTTAGTAAAGTGGAGAGGATATCCAGATAAATTTAATAGTTGGATAAAAGCGGCAAGCTTAAAAAAATATGAGTGAAGAAAGTTTTTTCTAATAATACTTTGTACAATGATTTAATTGTGGATGAAATGTTTAAAACTATTTTCTAAATAAAATATTTTTTTATTGTACAAATGTGTTTGATTTGAGTAATAGTGAATAAACTATTAAATACAAAATAAAACAAACGAATTCATGACATATTTAATTTATTAGGATAATATTTTATAACGATGGCTCATAACATGATGGATGATAGATTGATGGTAATAAGATTATCGCTTCGTAGCTGCAAAGTAAGACTTTTTACACCGGCTACTTCCTGCGATTTCTTTGGTAATGTTGTATATAATATCACGCAAGCTTTCATAAAGTTCATTACGCTCAGATTGCACATAGTATTTAAGGCGTACTTCTGCATTCTTCCAGTACTCGGTGGCAGGCAATCCGTTTAGTTTCTTTGTGTCATATAGTTCGATTTTTATGAAATGGCTTGCCTGCGAACCATCGTCCGAGTTTGTAGAAATATACGATGTTCCCTCAGGATTCGATTGAGCAACACATGATGATAATATTATTTTCTTTTGCTTCTTTGGCTTCTCAAAGAAACCACTAATATCATTGCAGGCTCTCTTTTGTTTGGGTTTCTGTATTTTCATAGGGGGCGACCTCTTCAGCCTCATCTCCGCTTAGATTAGAATAGTAATAGTTTTTAAATGTACAATCAAACGAGTTGTTACTTGACAGCTGCAATAATGAAAAAGTACACAATATATTTACTGGGCAACAACATAAATAAATTAGTAAATGACTTAAAAATAATACTCACCGCCATTGTTTCGTATCGGAAGAGCACTTTCACGTATCACGAACAACAATTATTTCATATCAGAACAGCTTCCAATGCTTCCATGTATCAACAAGTTTTGTACATCAGCTTACGTAGCCTTTCAAATCAGCGTTGATTGTATTAAATATTTAACCCTGAGTCAGAGATGATTACAACAAAATAACTAGGTGATAACCAACCGATACAAATATGAAACGGCTCTATGATGAGTAGGTTAGGTTAGGTTAGGTATTCTTATGTTAAAGACGTTCTTATGTTAACACTAATACACTGCTATTTTAGAAATGTTTGATAAGGCGATGGAGGCGAAATTTTTGATGAGCCAGAACGCACCCAAAAAATAATGGCGGGTACTAACCGCGAAAAAAGCCGCGGATCTGGGGTAATCAACTTAATCCGCGGTCAATTAATTAATCAAAACCGCGACCCGCGAGAAAATCCGCGGAAAATTTTGATTGATAAGGCGATCAATTTAATGAGCCAGAACGCACCAATCCCTACTACTCTACGAAAAGACTCGAAATTATGGCGGGTACTAACCGCGAAAAAAGCCGCGGTCAATTAATTAATCAAAACCGCGACCCGCGAGAAAATCCGCGGAAAATTTTGATTGATAAGGCGATCAATTTAATGAGCCAGAACGCACCAATCCCTACTACTCTATGAAAGTCACGAAATTATGGCGGGTACTAACCGCGAAAAAAGCCGCGGATCTGGGGTAATCAACTTAATCCGCGGTCAATTCATTAATCAAAACCGCGACCCGCGAGAAAATCCGCGGAAAATTTTGATTGATAAGGCGATCAATTTAATGAGCCAGAACGCACCAATCCCTACTACTATAATATTAGCGACCCACTGGCGGCTGCGCCCGCTAGTACTACATTATCATTTAACTAGTCTAAAATACCTTCGTGTTCTAATAATATTATCACTAAAAGGGACTATCTAAAACTATACAATTAAAATTCAAGTTTCAGCCGATTAATTTAAATAATAAAAAAAAACTTTTATGAAATGATTGCAATAAAACATACACTAAATGTGTAAATGGAAGCTTTGGCACAATACTTAATAGCTAAAACTGCATTTAAGTCGGTTGAGACGTTTCTGAGATTAGCGTGCACGAATGCACAGATAAGCAAAAAAAACGATAAAAATTGTTTTGGGTTCTATTACATTGGTAAATGCCCCCAATATATTTTTTGTGTTCTTCTTTTATCTTATGTACAGATAGCGATCGACTACAATTTTATTATATCTATTCATTATTTTTAAAGTTACTTAAATACGGGTGAAACAAATACTTATTTGTACAAGTGTGTGACTGTAAATGCGACTGGTTGTGGGTTCGATCCCCAATCGAGAAAATGAAATATTTAATATTTTCATTTCTTCTTATTTAATATTTTCATTTCTTCGTATCGAGGCAAAGCGCTACGTTGAGTAGCGCCACTCAACACGCAATTCCTATCAGAAGTGTGGAAAATAGGGAAGTATCTCAACACAGCACTTAAACTGTACACAGCGGGCTAAGTAGAGGGAACCTATTCCTCTGCACTACCCTGCTGTGTGCAGTAAATAGCGTAAAGCTGATATTTTTATTTCAAAACCGCGCACGTTTTCCACAGCATATATTTTTATGGACAATTTATACTCAATTTTATAGATGTTATTGAATAGTGATATCAGCATTGTTTAATAACTAATAAGTTGCTATTGATTTATTTAACGTTCATATAATTGCCTACGATTTTTCTATATTTGATATATGTAAGATATACATATAACTCCGTCACTCAACACGCAATGCCTTGAAAAATTCGGCGGAAAGTGGGGAACGGATTGTCTAAACACAAGGTTCCCTCTGCATACCCTGCTTGCTATATGCGGGATACAGTGTAAAGTTATTTTTTTTTTAATTATAGGTATGTATAATAAATAATTATATACTAAATATTTAATAAAAAATCTATACAAAAAATTAACGTCATATGTGTGTTTCTTCAATATTTAGCGATATATGTATACTTTGAAAACTGAATGATAGAAAAATCTCTCTCTATTTAAAAAGTATTCCATATTTTAGGAACAGAACTCAGCATTTGTGTTTTAATGAATATAAATGTTTAATCCCTAAGATGAAATTGAACCCATAACTATCGCTTATAACCACATCTTTTCCAGCCGCGACACGAAAGTGTCAAGTTAATAATCATAAACAAACACCCAAGATAAAATGAATTTATAATTAAATTTAAATATATGAATGTAATAATATAAATATTTAAATATATAATTATAAAATAAGCCGTTTACGAGTAAGACACAAGTATACGATATGTGCTAAAACAAATCAACATAATTCTTGTATGGGTAATACAAAAAAAAATTAAAAAGGAAACGGGCGTAATAAAAATCGAATTTTAATACACATCAGCGAACATTTATAATTTATACAAACTTAACAAAACATATTTCCTCGTAGAAAGCCATATAATATATGTATGTAACAGATATATAAGAGCTTTAATTACAAATATGTGAAATACAAGATTAACTTTACTCACAGTAAAACTATTTAAAAAATCTAATATCACAGTTAACACGTACACAGAAACGATGAATTAATAATTAACTGTAATTAAAACGAAAACGTAAAGACACCGCATAATGTTACATGATCGACGCCTGAACGGCAACTGATAGAGAAGGCTATTTACGTATAAACATCGGCCCGATTAGACTATATGTACATAATATGTATATATCCTTGTACACTCGTTAAGAAATTAAAAGGAGTGGGACGATTTGATTTTAAATTACCAATACAAATATATTTTAGTAGTAAATGTTAGGTCGTGTACCAGACTAAAAATGCTACAATACAAAAAAAAATATTTTGTCATCTGAATTACTTTAGTAATGTAATAACATTATCATTTTAAAGACAATATCTATACATTATCAACTAAAGTTTTCGCCAATTCAATAAAACACTTATTTTGAAACAATATTGTATTGTATACATAACTTATTATATTGTATTGTCATCTAATCTACATATAATTGTCAATTTTCATGATGATATAACAATTAGAAGTGCTTGTAATTCAGATTCTTAGATTTTGTTATATGTTTAGTTAAAGCCTGACCTAATTAATATTATTTATTCTGTGTTTATAGTTTAAAAAAAAACAAGGAAAATATTTAGTTAAAAAAATATATATTTATATATAAAAAAATATATATAATACTAGCGACCCGCTCGCGGCTTCGCCCGCTTTAACTACTGAATTATTAATATAATGTTAGGTACATTATGTTTGCAAAGCACTTAAGATTACTAATGTGAAAATTATTGAAACCTTAATGCAACCCACATTTTCGTAGCTCCAATAAGGTTGTTCCAATTGTTTAAAAAAACACACACCTGAACAAATGACACAAACAACAGAAAACTTAAACGAAAGAAATTATCAACAACAGACTACCTACTATTCTCTTACCCAAAAATACTTAAACGAAAGATGTAACCAACAATGCTGCGACGAAATACATTATAATTATTGGATAACTCCAAAATACGTGCAATCGCTTCTAAATTTACTTTGCTATAGAGCCAGGCGCAGAATTGAAGCATTCTCTCGTCCATCTCCGTAGTAGCTCCGAACGACATTTGGGCGTTGGTTCCATGGCCGTGGTCTCAAGCGATAACCTGCTCTAGAGCAGACACAGAGAGAGGCGTGCGGGACGGGATTGGAAAGATTATCAAATGCCATCTAGGCGGTCAACTCAGTCAGGTGAGACCCTCGGTTTCATGAGGGAGGCCCAGCTTAAACGACCAAGGATCAATGCAAGGCTCATGAGTCGCATTTGGAGGAGGATAGAAACCCCCTTGGAAGTCATCTGACGTCTGACCTTGGGCGGCCGGATATGCCACGGAGTGCTGCTCCTTAGGTGCAGGTGACCCGATATATTGGCGCAGCGGAATGCGTTGGACGCGAGACGACCAATGTATACTTCCAGGCTTTCTATTTTTAGGTTGCGGTGATGCTAGGTGTTTCTCACGTAGTATGGCGCCTGCGTCACTCGACGGAGGATGAGGTTCTGGACCACCTGTAGGATTTCTCTTTGAGTGATACTCGCTAGGGCGATGTGATGTCATCAGTGTATAGTGCGTCGAGAGCAGGTGACAAAATGCTGCCCTGGGGAACAACGGCAACGATCGAGTCGCTGCTATACCTCGAACTCTTAACTCTCAAGGAAAAATGTCCTGTTACTGAAGCAGGGAGGCAAAGACATGCGCGACGTGCTGGGGGGTGCCGGCTCTAAGCACTTAATGAAGTAGGTCCGGGTGCCAGACGTGGTCGAATACGCGTACTACGTCGAAGAAGACTGCTATTGCTCTCTCCTTTCGGTTGATCGCTTTTACGGCGTAGTGTAACCAAAGTAGTATACCCGACTTCATGGGTGGATGTGCGCCTGGAGAAGTGAGAGGAATAACTTCTCGGACAGCTTGGAGACCGCGCAAAGGAGGGTTATAGATCGGTACCCCTCAGGCTGCTATGGGCTCTTCCCAGCCTTGGGCAACATGATGAGCAGGCCCTCCTTCCATGCCCGGGGGAAGCTAGGCGGGTGCGGCGGATCAATTTTTATAAGCAAAATGTCGAGGGCGCGGGGGGAAGCGTGGAGGTCGGCGAGCCGTTACATAGCAAGAATTTTTAAGTATCGTAATTTCAAATCTGTGCTACTAATCAACATTTTGATCTACATTAAATGGCCAAGATAACTAATATACTTATTTATACACTGAGAGTAAGGGATAACATGAGTCGATATAGCTTTTCTCTAAAACTATTTGTAATTTCGAAGTATTGTAAAAAGCAAAATTTATCTTTGTTTAACGTAGAAAATTAATAACTTATTTAAAAGGGTAAGAATTAATATCATTATTGACACACATCCCTCTCAATAAGTAAATATATTTAAATTACTATCTAATTTCCGTCTCATATACGCTTTCATTACTAAGATTTAAACGATTTTTATTTGCATCTCTTGTTCTACGACCTATATTTGAACGACTTTGTCGTGGTATAATTAAATTAAAAACATTTCCTATGTTTAAAAGGTAAAGAAAATAATAAAAGAACAGAAGAAGAGTAAACAAAATAAACAACATGATACTTAAACGCAAGAAATGATAAACAAAAGCCTACCTAGTGTTCTCTTAAACTAAAATACTTATACGGAAGAAATTATGAACCAAAAGACTACCTACTATTCTATTAATCAAAATAGACGAAACTAAATATATTAAACTCCAATTATCCAATACGTACAATCGCATCTACATCTACTTTTCTACAGTACAGAGGCAGGCGGGCGCGGCGGACGCGCTTCTATAAGCAAAACGTCGCGGGGCGCGGGGGGACGCATGGCGCGTGGCGAGCCGTTTCAAAGCAAGGATTTTTTGATATTGTAACAACTTCTAAAGTACCTATTAAAATGAAAAACAGTAAAAGACAGTTTTGATCTACATTAAATGGCCAACGTAACTAATATACTTATTTATATGCTGAGAGTAAGGTAATAAATGAAACTTGCGCCAAAACTGCGGTTTATAGCCGGCGTGATGTGTCATCAATTAAATGCGTTTTTCTCTTAAACTATTCGTAATTTCAAATTAGTGTAAAGAGCAAATTTTATCTTCGTTTAACGTAGAAAATTAATAAAGTATTTAAAAGGATAAGGATTGATACCATTATGGACAAACATCCCTCAAAATAAAAAATATATTCAAATTACTATTTTTAGACAGAAATATGCTCACTGTATGTTATCCTTAGAAGATACGAATATGCTGTCGCTGACTTTTTTGTAGATCTTATTAAGAGGAGTAATACTCTAGTACATTGTTTTCATGTAGGACTTACCATTAAAGCAGCGCATGCGTGAAAGTGTCTCAACGGGTAGGACTTTATACACATTTATCATATTTATGTCAAATTACAATAAAATATACGTATAATAAACCATATATCATCCTTCCCTGAGAAATACTCTACATAATGGTGAAAACCGCATCAAAATCCGTTGGGTGGTTTAGAAGAAGATAACATAGAAAGGCCAGACAGAGAAAAAAATCGTTCTTATTTTATAAGATATAGAGATAGTTTGTGACATTTATTTAACAATTTAATAATATTTTAAATTAATTAATTAATATCATATCTATACTCATTTTTGTTCTTTATCTGATTTTGCGACGACTCACACTAAGTAAAAGAATAAAAATCAAAGTTACTTGAAACAATGCAAAACAAAAAAATATTAAACCCAATCTTTTTTTTTAGCTTCATGATATATTCCACATTTAGAAGGAAGAGGGACACCTGGGAACCTAGTGTTGAGACACTTCGTCCCCATTAAGTTCCCATTACATTTCCGTTTCACAATCAACAAATCACAAAATTCATTTTTAAAACCTTTTAAGAAAGAAAATAAAATGAATATTGAGATTATTATTCGTTGGCCAAATAAATATTTTAGTTACCTAGTTTTTTATTTCGCTTCACGCATCGCCTATTTAGTATACTATGTGGTAGTACTAGTATATGGTAGTCCGTATATAGCTGGGTTAGTAAGGTAGATAGATCTTCACTGTTCTTTATATAAAATGATGTTAGATTTTTACAATTTATTAATATACAAGAGTTCAAAGCCTTTTTTTATTATAATTTATAAGAGTTAAGCGAGCGGAGTTAGACGAGCGAAGACTATAATAAAAATGAGTAGTCCCCACGTAACATTTTTTGTTCTATATGCATTAAGTAAATCAATTCTGTATAGTACTACTTTTAGAGGACGATATTTTCTAAAAATAATGTACTTAAAGGTCTTATATCAAATCTATTTTACAAGTTAAGGCTGTAGTAGCATGCGAGCTATAAAGAATCAATTACTGTTATGATTCTTTTTTTTTTGTTATATTTAAAATATATTTTTATAGTTATAAAGAATACTTGGTTACAATAGTATAGTGTCCAATTGCAGATCGACCGATCGATCGTCCCTAACAAATATTTTAGACTTACGGACCCTGCCTACCTATTTCTTCTATTCTTTTTTTTTTTTTGAGAGAATCGAACCTACAATCGAAGCGTTTACAATTCGACGTTGGTTCTAACATTAAGACGAAGAAATTGCATATTGAGGGCAAGACGGCGTTAATAATAATGTAACGAACGGATTAGTACGGTAAGGTCAACAAACATGTCGTGGCCGCCTTGAAATTAAGTTTTCTGAATTTTTCCGCATTTTCGTTCAGGAAGAAAAAGAAAATAATCAAAAGAAATAAAAATTTTAAAACCAAATATATATTTTTTTTACTTTTTTGACTTTGGCGCAGCTATCTACAGGAAACTTCAGGGCAGCCACGACTTGTGTTGACCGTAATGTACACAGTTTCAAGCACGTATAAAATCAAATTGTTTAAGTACAGCAAGCACGTGTCTGAGCGAGCCGCAAGGTTACCTAAGTTTGTAAAAGAACATTAATGACTTAAATAGGTTCCAATCCGAAAAATTATATACATTTTTTTTTGTTTTATTTACGCTTCATACTTTCCGTTAGTCAACTAGCTTTTAACACGGTTCAAGCATATCTTTGTGTTGTTTTGATATCAGATAAATATAAAGTCTCTGAGTGAAACTTTTATTAAGAGACAAACAATTTCACAACATGTAATAGTAAACAACATGTAATCTATATACATATATAAAAGGACTTGTGCTGACTGACTGAGGTAAGACGCGCGCAGAGCCGTAACCGCTGATGGTAAAAACGTGAAATTTGGGCAGATGTTTATATTCATATTCTGGACATCCACTAAGAAGGGAATTTGAAAAATTTTAACCCTAAAGGGATGAAATAGGGGTTGAAAGTTTGTATGGAAAAAAAAAAATTATCTGTACCGATTTTTATAAAATTTGAAATTCAGACTCTTAAAAATATTTCATTGAACACGTGTTTCATGGTTTTTAAGAATTCACCCCCTAAGGGTTCAAATAAGGGGTTGAAAGTTTATATGGAAAAATCTTTAAATTGCCACCGATTTTTATAAAAAAATAAATTCGGACTGTTAAAAATATTTTATTGAACACGTGTTTCGTGGTTTTTTTAGAATTCACTTCTAATAAGCGGGCGAAGCCGCGCGCGCCCTCTAGTATTAAATAAAATGTAAAAAAATATCAAATATGTATACGTAAAAAAAAAAATATATAAGCAACTATAATGTTTATACGTTTATATTCGATTCGCTAACATGGTGTCCTTCAATATAATAAAAACATATATTAAATATTTTATTGCATTATATTTGTAGATTTAGTTTGCTTTAATCATGAGACTAAGAAATATAAAATTAATTTTAAATACATAATTATTTAATATTTTTTAGCTCCACGCTGTATACCGCATACAGCAGAAACATAGTGTTAGTACATCCGTTCCCCACGCACAGTCTAATATCTTAGGTACTGCGATTTAAGTGGCGGAACTCAACGCCGCGCTTTATTTCAGAGCGAGGAAATGAAAATATCTCAATCCTCCAAATGATAATTGAACCCACCCACAACCGTCTGCAACTACTGTATACTACACTTAGTAGGCAGAGATAACCTATATCTTAATACACTTTGTCGTCCACTTTCCGCCCAATTTCTAGCATTATCTGTTAAGTGGCTAAGTTTATCTTAGCGATTCAAGCCATAGGCGTAGCTAGAGATATTTTAAAGGGGAGAGTTGACCTTTGTTTGGAACTGATCTTTTTGCCTAAAGATTTCTTTTATAGTTTATCAGGCCTCGAAATAACAATCATCGCGCTTTACTGGTTAATAAGTAATAAGAGAAAAAACCGGACAAGTGCAAAGGGTTTTTTAGAATTTTTGAGGCTTAATTTTTTGTTTTTAAAAATTCTGGAATGAGCACTTGACTATTCTGGGGTGGACACGGACTATCTCTCCACATTCCTACGCCCATGTCTCGAAACCATAATCATCGCGTTTTACTAGTTGTTAAGTATGAAGAAAAAAACCGGACCAGCGCGGCTGGACTCGTCCACCGAGGGTTTCGTACAAAAATTGAAGGTCTTGAGCTTTTTCTGAAATTCAAGTTCAGCTCCAAACCTCCTCAATTGAACTGGCGGCTTTAATACAAAATTTTGTCGGCCTTAATTATTTTTTAGGATTTAATTTAACCACAAATGTATAGTTTTCAGATTTTTTCCCGATACAGTACTCCCTGTAGACACTAGCAACCATTTCATAATTCTAGGTTAACCGGAAGTACCTTATTAATATTGATTTCCTTTATAGTGTCAAAATACTCGTTTTTTGCGATATAAACAGACATATCTTTTATTCAAGTAAATGTAGAGATGTACGATTTTTCAGGAAATCAAGGGACCGTAGAAATGAGTATATGGTTTGAATTTCAACTCGATATCTCGAAGCGTTCCTGAGAAAACGGTTCTTGAGGAACAGAGAAAAAGTAATCTTAAAAGGGTTCTTTTTTTCCTTAAAAGGTACGGAACTGTAATAATGGACAAGTAGATAAAAATAAATATTTTCAAGGTATCCCAACACTGGCTTATCAGTCAGTCAGTACATTAACAGGTTAATATTTGATAGTAACCAATATAAACAAATAAGATTATAAATATATATATTTTCATAGCAATAGAAGGGACTCTTAAACATAATTTAAAACATTTATAAATAAAATAATAATACGCGAATATGAGGCCGGTCGTGGCGCAGCGGCACAAGGTGTGACTGCAAAACCGACTGGTTGTGGGTTCGATCCCCACTCGAGGAGATGAAATATTTACTTAAATTTATATTTCCATTTCTTCGCTCTGGTATCGAGGTAAAGCGCGGCGTTGAATTCTGCCACTCAACACGCAATGCCTCCAGAATTCGGCAGAAAGTGGGGAACGGAGTGTCTTAACACTAGGTTCCCTCTGCCTACCCTGCTGTGTGCGGGATATAGCGTGAAGCTAATTTAATTTTTTTATTTTTTAATAATACGCGGCTTGTAAATCGTGCAGCTCAAAAAAAAAAGAAAAAAAACACATATTTTTCTTTTTTTCAGCTTCACACTGTATGCCGCATGCATCAGACAGGAGGGAGCCTAGTTAAGACACTCCGCTCTCTACTTTTCGCCGAATTCTGGAGGCATTGCGTGTTGAGTGGCGAAACTCAACGCCGCGATTTGCCTCGACACCAGAGCAAAGAAATGAAAATATAAATGTAAATAAATATATAATTTCCTCGAGTGGGGATTGAACCCATAATCAGTCGATTTAACAGTCACATTTTGTGACCCTGTGCAACGGCTGGCCTCTATAGAAATAAAAATAACTTTCATATATATATTTTTATATAGTTAGTATATTAGTAAAAAATTTATATAGTTAGTATATAATTTTTTTACTAATAATTACTAATATATTATATAGTTAGTATATTAGTAAAAAAAATATTTTTTAGATCTTTGAGAAATGTGTTCCAATGTATGTAAGTCAAATGAAATGAATTAATCAATTACATAATTATAGTAATACACTCAGTTTGTACTGGTTAGTGGATAAGACAAATAAAAGGAAAATGTTGACTTCCCAATAAAGTTACTAGTATCTTCTAATGATATGTAATAAATATATTTATTAAAATGGATATTTTTAATTTTAAATCGTATCATGTTTGACTGTATTCAAAGGTAATATTTAAATATTATTTTGGGAAATGTTCATTTTTGTACTAATTATTTGGTGTTGTTTTATTGTTTAATGTTAGAAATAAGAAACTTAAAAAAACTTACAATATATATAACTAGCTTTTTTTCGCTTTTTAGTGCCAAGTGCACACTTACTATCCACACAGAATATATCCAAAAAGAAAAGTGAGAATCTAATAAGATTTTTTTATGTAAATAACCTAAAATTATCTCGATTTTAAACTTAAAAAAACAACGTTTCATATACAACTCCCAAATAAATATATATTTAAAAAAAATCGGTGGGTCCCACACAATAGTTATCTCAAAATACAATTTAAAAAAACACTCCATAATTAAACGTTACGTATAAAAAAGATATCAAACTCACAGTTTGGTGGCGTCAACGCCAGTCCGTTCTCCTCCGCCCATCCCACCGGGTGTATGTACGGCGAGGTGGGGTCCACCCAGTAGTCGTACATGTCGTCCCAGCTGTCGAACGTTACCAGGAGCCGATTGTCCAACATGCTGGCGACGGAGGCCACGCAGATGAGCTCGTTCTGACGGTCTTCAGCTTCTAACTTCATGCCCACTCGGAAGCTATTGGGTTTTATCTGTTAGAAAAAAAGAAGACTATTAGGGAATGTTAATGTTATTAGACATGGTAATGGTGGTACAAACTATCCCCTTTCATCTATCAGTATAGATGTAAAAATGTAATGTACAGACAATTCATCAAAGACAGAGTTCTGATTGATGGAGGCCCATACTTTATATGTTAATTTTATTTATGTTTTTTTAGATTATAAATATACTTTTATGTTACACTCACTGTAAAGAAAACCAAAAAAAACACAACTTATAAATATAAGCTTATCTTACCGCAGTAGTTATATGAGGGAAGAGTTGTCTAGGCGCTGCTATCGCGCGTATCTGCTTCAAGTATACGGGCCACGAAAACGTGTCGTAGTCGGCTGGGGGCTTCAACGTACGGTTATTCTTCTCACACCAGCCCGGAGGAAAGATGTCTATCGAATCCGCATTCACCCAGAAATCGTAAATATCTGGGTATTCGTCGAAATGTAATCTCATTCTATAGCCTTGTACCTCTGCCACAGAGACTACACAAAACATAGATGGGTGCTGCGGATCTATCGCCTCTAACCGCATGCCAACTTTGAACCCATTCTTGTTATATGGGAATGGGTCCTTAAATAGCTTCACTGGTGCTGACTTAGCTTTGCACACGTCAAGATACCGCATCCACGAGAATCCATTTTTGCCGCACATCCAAGGATATTTCTCGTTTTCAATCATATCCTCGCTCATCTTCAGAAGTAACGCTTCAGGTATCTGGACCTCATTCGAGTCATACTGTTTGATCGGCACTTTGTCTTCCTTGCCGTCTTTTAACAAATCTGAATCAGAGTTTTGTTTGCGCATAAGCAACTTCTTGACTTTGTTGCGTTTCTTTGCCAAGTCTGCCTTTTCCTTCTCTTTCTTTTTTTGGTTTTGGACTTTTTGTACTTCAGATTGACAGGTGCCGCTACAAAAGCTCGGTGTGATGAATTCGGCCGCCATGCCGTGACATCCGCAACCCTCGCATCGGAATAGGTCCTCAGGGGATGTTGGCTTCTTTTCCTTACTTGTCTCAATACGTTGTTTTAAAGGCGTATGATACTTGGCGCCCGAATTAGAGACAACACCTTGGTTAGATGTCTCAAGTAGGTCAATCATACCAAATTCATTTGTTTGAAACTGTAAATTGCTTCCTTTAAGTTGCGCTACGCCATTATTCCATAACAGTCCAGGTGGATCTTCTTCTGTAGTTGAATTGGATTCGCTTTTTAAAGCAAAGCTTTCATTACTCGCAAGCTGCATTACGTCGGGTTTGATCTCAATATGCACTTTATATTCTTCCATATCAGAATCACCCAAGATCACTTTAGCTTCTAAATCTTTATCTAGTTTTTCATCGCAGAATAATGATGGTACTCGGTGATCATCATTAACATCACCGTCTACGTGATCATCAGACTTACTTATGATTTTGGGTTGGGGTAATGCAAACTTCAGATTCTTGTTGGACATATTCTCCGTACAGAGCGAAATTCGTCTCTTTATGTTAGCATTAGCCGTTTTTCTATCACTGTTGTCAGAATTTGAGCGTCGTAATATCGCAGGTGCTGCAATAGGCATAGGTCCTAAATCATTTCTGTCGAACATATTCTTGTTCAACAAGCTCTTACCTTTTTCTGGTATTGATAACGTAAATTTCTCGCGCGTTAGACCGCCTTCGTCGTCCTCTATCGACACAGTGTATATGTCATCATTCATGGAGGCATTTGTTTCAGGAATGGACAGAGTATACTCTCCTTGTTCACCTGTAGGTTCAGCTCTTGAACCAGGTATGGCCAAAGCAAAGGATTTTTCACCTTTTGGGCTGTGTGGCATGCAGTCTTTGCCATTTACATTCAAAACTTTACCTAAAGGCTGTAAAGGAGGCATATCATCCATGGCTGTATCCCTCATAACAGTTATATTTCCTTGAGGATCGTTCTGTATCTGACCATTAGCAATTTGTAAATTTATTATAGGACCCTTTGAAGCCATGGTGGCTGGCAATGTGACAGGTAAGATAAATTTTGTATTTTGCATCTTCGGCATATTCATAGGTGTAAGAAAAAGCTTCTGATTGTTAGAATTTACATTAGACTGATTGCTTGATATTAAAATTGATTGATTTTCATTCACATTCTTTGTGTTTGGTTTCTTAACTGAACTTAGATAAATGGCTTGTTTTCCTGGAGCTCCTGGGGGCATGGTGACAGGGATCATTTTGTCATTAGATTTAGGTTTTTGTATGACTATTGGCTGAGCAGTGTTTGTAGGTGTCAGTATTGATTTGTTCTGTGTTTGCATTTTGGGTGCTATGTTAGGTTTAGGCGGAACATTTGATATTAAATGTATATTGTTGTTACTTGTTACCTGAAATATAGAATATATATTATTTTGTGTAGTAAAATCTAAATACTATATAGTATTGAGAATTATTATAAAACTAGGTAAGCACATTATGCATAGAATTAATAAATTGAAATAGAAAATATGTGTTTTCAATAATAAATTATAAGTACTAAAACCAAAAGATATGTAAAGATAAAAATAAATCACTAAGATGATACCATAATAAAAGTAACACACAAATATAAATAAACATATTTCAATATCAAACTTCCATAGATATTTCAACTTAATGTTGAAATTTCAATTTATTTTGCCTTTTCAAAATAATTTTAAGAATTATTTTAAATTAAAGCTAAAGAAATTGAAAACAATGATAAGAAGGCAGACATCTTGATTAATAGTATTCATTTATAGAATGTAAAGTTATAATATGTTTTGTCATATTGTGGGTTGATATTATATCAGCATGAAAACAACATTTTGCATACTTATCAACTGTGAGAAAAATATATACATTGTTTTGTTATTAAATAGAATACTAATAACTTAAAAAATATATATATCTTTTGTCTACATGCCTAAATAACTGATATTGCTCATAATTTGTATAAACTGAATAACTTATATAAATTCAAAATCAAAATATACTTTATTCAAATAGACAGAATCGGTGAGTGAACATAAAGCTACCACTGCCCCAGAAAGCAGTTCCAATAGAAAGAGCCGGCAAGAGCCGCAATAGTTGCCCTTTTCAGAGTCAATGTTACAATATAATTTTATCCTGGTTAGGTGAAATGTAATTCTATTGATAATTCCATAAGTTTGAACATATATAATTGGCTTTACTTGTTAGTATTACTTTTACTTTAAAATTCTAGTGGCAAACATAGAATATAAAAATCGGCAATTAAAATATAAAATGTAATATAGTAAAACAATTATTTTTTATTAAACATTTATAAAATTTGTGCCACCCCTTTCACTTATGATCATTAAATTATAATGAAATAAAAGAATATCATGTCCAAGCTGTCTTATAAATATACATAATATTACCCTACATTAATTACACAACGAGCTTGAAGCATGGCTAATAAGTTTGTTTAAATATATTCATATATAACTAATAATAGTAACTTGACACTTGTGAGAAAGTGGTTCATCTTATAGAAACAAAATATGATGTAATATTAATCTAGTAATATTTATAATAAAAATACTCACAGGTCTCCTAACTATTATTTGTGGTGGATTTCCACTAGTGCTTGCTTGGCTTATCACTTCTGTACTAGATACAGGTTTCAGTCCAGTTGGAGTCTGTATGTACACTACATGAGGCATTGTTCTTGGTGCTCCTCTTAGTTGCACCCCAGTATTTGCAGCATTTGGTAAAGACAGCTGAATGGAGTTATTAGAACTGTTTGGTAACTGCACCACAGAGTTTGAACCAACTTGCACTTGAGACACAGATGTTGCATTGTTCATTTTCACAGAATCAGGCAGAAGCTGCGTAGAATGTGACATGTTCATATCAGTACTACCATCAATGTTAGGCCGAGGGTTTGATCCCATATGTACATGTATTATGGAGCTGTGAAGAGACTGATTGGGATTTTGTAGAAGGGGCATAGACGGCAGAGTCGGGAGCTGAATGTTTTGATTGGCAGTAGGTATTTGCAGTGGGACATTAATGGTCTCTCCTGCCGGTAGCTGCACAGGCACACTGGTCGTACCGGATACTTGCAGGGGAAGACTTACCGGGGCTATCTGTAAGGGCACACTACTCGCACCGCCCGACAGCTGGACAGGAACGTTTATATTGGACGTGGAGCCCGGAATTTGCACGGGCACATGGACCGTGGACAGCTGCAGCGGGTAAGGGGAGTTGTTGGCATGAATCTTTACAGGGGCTATAGAATGCGTGACTAGGTTGTGAGCGATAGGCATTGAGCTCTGCGGCGCCTGCACTGAGGACATGATCATGCTGCTCGGTATTGGCGCCTGAAAAATGGTAAACAATGTCATTGGGGACGATTATTTCCCACCTTACACTATCTTATTATAATAAGACTCACGCGCAATGTGTTTAATAGCACATTATGCTGAGAGTTGCTTTGAGATAGATTTGTGCTCGCGGGAGTGCTAGCTGCTTTTAATAATCTTTTTTTCAATATTTCTGTTTTCGGGTCATCAAAGTTTTGAAGTGAGTTACACTGTTGTCTCTCCATTTCTTAATATCGAAAACATTTGCGACAACATTACATACGCTTAATTATCTTTTATAATTCATTATTGTCAACCTGTAACGCATATAAAAATAAAAAATTGTAATGTAAAATTTACCTTAACGCACCACACTTCAATATTTTTCACAAAGTCAAAAAGTTATGAAATATTAATATTAAATTGTTATAAAATAATTAAGATAATTTTGTTAACAATTGAAACAAAAGAAAAATTTATAATTTTCTTTTGCGAGTATCGCACTCTATCAATTGTGCAGCTACTTTTGCACATCTACAACCTTTTAAAAAGAAAAGTTCGTGGAACACTAAAACACTAACTTGCCGCTTACCTTTTAGTATTTAAACAAAAACAGTTTTTCTCCAAGTATTATTCTGAGTAATATACATTCATTATCGTCGAGAAAACCATTAAAGAAAAATAAATTATATTCAGCAAAGCGACGAATTTTACCTGCCTACACAACTGGTAATAATTCTGACAACATAGCCAAAATGAACAGGTATTTGTTATGTTGGTACTTTCGAAATTTTGAACCAATAGAATGCGAGTGTTCCCATGACGAAGCTTTCGCGCCCGATTATTCAGCTAAAAGAATTGGGCCGATATAAGTACAATTATAAATATATATTTAAACTATCTGTAATTGAATGTTTTTTGATAAGACATTAATGTTAATGTTTTAGAATGAAATGAATCTTTATATTTGATTTTATGTCAAAATTACAACTTAAAGAAAGGATAACGGTCGCTTGACTGCATATTTTTAAAAGTAAAGAGTAAATTATTTCTTAAGCATGCCTTTTTTAATCATATATTACGTAATATTTTGTATTGAATTTCATTAATAAGTATTAGATATTTCAATAAATAAGTTTTCCATACAGTCTAGTTTTAACTTTAGATTAAATAATTTGTAGTGAATCAACATTTGTGTTTATAAATAACAAAACTTGATATGAATATATATATATAATAAGAATAGTTATGTTATCATCGGAAATTGCGGAAATAGATCATAAACAAGTTCACAATATCATCTTCCCGCTACGAGTTTCCGTTACAAAATAAAATGGATGCTTGTACGGAAATAAAATATTGAAAATTATATAAACGCTAGCATAATTTTAGCAAGTCCCTTATTTATAAATCACTTTATAAATACAGGTCTAAGTGTTATTGTGTATAATATGGCTACAATTTTTAAAATTAAGTATTCATAATTTTTATTCTTGTAAATATCATTATCTGAAAGTTTTAGTAGAATTTCTTATGCATTCAACAGAATTTAATAAAAAAATATATTTAAAGAAGTTGAAATTAAAGTATAGATTGTAAATAAATTATTTTAAGCTATAGTATAAAACTGACCTAATTATTTCAAGAAGACATTTTTTCAAATTCTATTCTTTATAAAAATAAACCAATGTAATAACTACTGTAATTCCAAATTTATATCGCTACCTTACCATATCTGTTCGGTAAGCTTTTTAAGCTTTTAACTATGATTGAGTCTTTCGGTCATCCTTATGAATGCTGACATAATCTGTAATATTTATACTAAAGGCATTTCAATTTTCAATAACAAAACAAATGTCAATTGTCAAATATTTTGCAATACACGAAGTAAATCTTATTATTGATAATAAAAAAGGATTTTACCGTGTTAAAATCGAATACTTAATAGATTTTTTGTGTATTTTTTTTGTATTACATAAGACAAAAATATTGCGGTTTGTGCTGCTTGCTTGTTTGTGTTTTTTATTATATCGACATCAAAAAAGTGCTTAAGTGGCTTACAATACCAGGTATATTTATCGACCTACCGACCGACTTAAACAATTTTAACAGTATCTAAGTCTTAATTTTTCATAACTACTAATTACTTTATAGCTTCAAAATCGATATTAAACATTGCTATATGTCTGGAACATTCCGTCGTCATATCTTATAGACGTGTTATATAGACAGCCTTTTTAAGTAATTGACTTATTTATTGAAATATAATTTAGTACTTAATAAATAAATCGTGATTCTACATTAGGTATTAAAAAAAGTAGAATAAATAAAAATGTATATTTTATTTACTAAAAAAAATTTGTGCAGTATAAAATGATGTAAATAATGAAACTAAATATTCAATAAAAATATATATTAATTATATTTTTGCTGGTTGAAATAATAATTTTAATAAACTAATTATATTTTTAAACAAAATTTCATATATAGAATGTTAATTATTATATTTATCAATTAAAGGAATATAGGAACCAATGTAGATGAGCAACATGAGCAGCCAACACCAGTATATGAGCGCTTCTAGCTCAAGAGTGGGGGATATCGAACATATCAGTAAGTTATCACAATATTGATTTCTTTATGTTTTTATGTTTATGTATCACTATTAAAGAAATAAATATATTTATATATGATATGTTATTTATGGTTCATTATTATTAATATAACATTTTTTTCTTTAATTTATTTGCACTGTACTTTTATTTTCCCTTTTCTTTATATTTACTATAAGTATTATTATTTTTATCCAAGGTTGTTTGTCACTGCTGCTTGACTGCTTTCATGCAATATAATCAAATATATATGTTTTACATTTTTTATTATTTCATATTTTTGTATTTTTTATGTGCAAAGAAGGTTATTTTATTCTATTCATTTTATATTAATTTAAATACATTTTTCTTCCCTAACATATAATTTTTCATTTATGGTTTTATTATGTTTTTCTTTTAATTTGACCTTGGAAATATTTATTAGGTCACTTATCAGAGCACATAGGGTCCTTGTGTCTATCCTCAGAATACTCAGATGTTACTCTCATTGTGGAGGGACAGAGGATACCAGCTCACAAAGTGATCCTTGCGGCAAGCAGTGACTACTTTAGAGCTTTGTTATATGGTGGCATGAGGGAAACAAATCAGGTAATATTTTAAGTTGGAATTTATTGAAATATTCAAAAAATATAAAAAATATAATTATTTCAAAATTAGATTTTTTTTGTTAGTACAATTTATTTTTATTTTTAGGCAGAAGTAGAATTACAGGCACCACTGTTGGCATTTAAAGCACTATTGCGATATGTTTATTCTGGTAAGTAAAACAAATATTACATTACAACAAATTTTAGGTTATATATTGAAATCTGAATTTAAATGTGTAACTTATATTTGAGGCCATTTGTGATGACTGGTTGTGTCGATATGAATATTTATTTAAATTTCTACTTATTCAAAATTCGGCAGAAAGTGCTTAGAAAATAAACATATGTCTTGTTTATATGGAATATACAGGGTGGAAGTGTCAGTGCTCCTTTTACGGAAACAGCATATAGGGTAAAATAGTTAAACCAATACCTAAAGAAATTAATCTAGATACCTCAACAGTTGAGATATAGGATTTTTTTAATTCACGATGCTTATCCATACCTGTATTTCCTGTGACGCAGTTATGCATAGATACCAATAACGTAAACATATACTACTACAAAAATACTACTAAAGTTTAATCAATTTTGAACTTTGCTGCGAATACTTACGACTTGATTTCGGAATGAGGCGTATGTGGCGGTTTCCATTTGATAAGTTTATGTGTGCGTGTGTCGCTCTTGACAAATGGCGTTTTATATTACAACAATAATTTTATTATATATTTTGTTTGAAAAAAATTTTTTTTTCAAAAAGGGATTTTTTAAAAATTGTATTAGGCTTTTTTAGAGTAGTTAAAACTGTGGTTTCATTTAAAGTGGTGCTGACACTTTCACCCTATATATATTTTTTAGCATCACACAATATCTCGCCGATAACAGGGTAGGCAAAGGGAACTTAGTGTTAAGACACTATATTCTCATTTTGATACTTGTGTTCCTCACTTTATACTGATATGAAATAAATTTAGGAAAAAGAAAAACTGTACATTCATAACTGGTTATAGCAGTTTTTCTTTTTCATAATAACTATAGAACCACATGTGATAAATATAATAATAATAGTCATATTAGTAATTCCTTTGTCGTCCACCTGACACTTTTTTAAAGATATGACTGTAATATTTTTTTGTCTTTCAGTAAAAATATATACAGACAATCTCAACTAAGATACTTTTCATTTCTTCATTTGAGACATTGTGTAAAAAGCATAGGAAACCAACAAATAAAACGAAATTATTTGATTTCCATGCTTTGGTAAATCAACAGACAGTATTAAATTTTGTAACTGAATCACTTAATGTGAAAAAAGGAGAATGGAATGTCGACACTGGTCAAAAGTAAAAATCCAGTATCCTGTAGAGAGAATTTTGTTTTTTTATTGACTAAATCTGATTTCCTATAGGACACATGGGTCTCTCCATGCTCCGCGAGGACACCGTACTAGACATGTTAGGTCTGGCCCATCAGTTCAATTTCCAGGAGCTTGAAGCAGCCATATCAGATTATCTGCGACAAGTACTTGTTTTGAGGAATGTTTGCTCGGTTCTAGATGCTGCTAGGTAGGTATAGATTATAAACATTGTATTGAAATTTTGACTTTACTTCACTATATTCGAGCCCTTGTGGCGCAGCAGCAACTCATGTGGCTATAAATGTAAAAAAAAAACGCGAGAAGTGTTTGTTTGATTAGTTGCTTAGGTGAAAATGGGAGTTACAGTTTACATTTCCTTGCTCAGGTAGCGATTTGTAACATATTGCCTTGGATAATTGGACGAAAAGTCGGACAACACTCGGTTCCCTCTATCCTGCTTATATATAATATTTTGGTATTTTACAAATTAATAGCAAAAATAAATTCCTCTAATGTTGTTATGTCTCTAAATGGTAAAATATTGGAGAAAAATCTTCTGCTTCTGCTTAATTTGATAAATGTAAAAAATGGGTTTTAATTTATATATTTTTTTTCTTTTCATGTCATACAAAGGCTTTACGGCCTGTACGCTCTGATGGAGTACTGTTACAACTTCATGGATAAAAACGCTATAGAAGTACTGCAACATGATACATTCCTTCAGCTTTCTGCAGTATGTATATAGTTTTTACTTTTACATAATGTTTTTTAAAAGCATAGGAATTTTAATTCATGGAAATACCATACCATGGAAAGACCTAATTTATAAAGCCACTGTGGCCCAGCGACATAAGCGTGTAACTGTGACAGTTCTGGCTTCGTAATATTTTTCTTTTCCATCTCTGGCAACAAAGTAGGCAAAGTGCCACGTGGAGTTCTGCCACTGAACACATAGTGCCGTGTGATCCCGGCCTTGAATAAGATCATCTTGGTACTGGTGGTGTCGTAAGAGGCGACTAAAGTAAGTGTGGTAGAGTCACATCACCAGCAATGGCAACACGCATGAGCAGACTCGATCGGATCATTACCACCCCCGGCATTTAAAGCCGGCGTTAAGTAGTGGCTTTATGCCACTGCGTTTCGCATCAGGTAATGCCGGGCTCCAGTGCCCAACCCACCTTAAAGGCCGGCAACGCACTGGTGGCTCCACTGGTGTTGCACGGGGTCGTGGGCGGCGGTAATCACTTACCATCAGGTGACCCGAACGCTCGTTTGCCTTGCCTTCTCCATAAAAAAAAGTATCTAGAAAATTCCGTGGATAGTATGTATAAGAGAGTTTTTTTAACACTAGTTTCCCTCTGCTATATGCAGGGTACAGTGTGAAGCTATAAAAAAATTGCAAAAATTGTCCACAGGATGCACTACAAGGTCTGTTAGAACGTGATTCGTTCTACGCGCCGGAGGTGGACATTTTCAAGGCGGTGTGCAACTGGTTCAACGCGAACCAACAGTGGGTCAAGTCAAGCAGCGGGATGGCTCAAGGGGTATGTGTTTTTTTGCTGTTTTTGTATTTTTTCACTCACAGTCACTGTGGTTACAGAGTTCTAGATTTCTTCTTATGTATTCATATTTTTTGTGATATTTTCTTATTTAAAATTTGAGGCCAGCCGTGGCGCAGGTGCACAGAGTGTAAAATCAGCTGTTTGTGGATTCGATCCCGTCTCGAGGAGATAAAATATTTACTTACATTTATATTTTCATTTCTTCGCTCTGGTGTCGAGGCAAAGTGCGGCATTGAGTTCCGCCACTCAACACGCAGTGCCTCCAGAACTAGGCGGAAAATGGGGAACGGTTTGTCTTAATACTAGGTTCCCTCTGCCTACCCTGCTATGTGCGGGTTACAGCGTGAAGCTGATTAAAATTACAAAAATCCAAAAAAACAGCTTTAATTAAACAAACGAAGAATTTTTATGGCAATGAAGGAAAGGAAGAATTTCTAAGATTAAATGTCCCAAGAAAAATTGTAAACTTTGTTTTTTCTCAGTTTGACAAATAGTTATGGTGAAATTGATGCATTACATCACTAGCCTTTACCTTTTTTTCAACAGGAGAAGATATTAAAAGGCGTCAGGCTAACTCTGATGAGCCTTGAAGAGTTGCTTACGGTAGTTCGGCCATTTTCTCTAGTCACCCCGGACATGTTACTCGATGCTATACAAGAGAAAACGCAAACAAAGACTTCTCAATTGCCGTATAGAGGATTGTTGCGTAAGTATAGATATTTTTTTGTGTTGTTGTGTTGTGTAAGTATAGATATTTTGTTATTAGTGAGAACTTTTTTGTGATTAATGTAGTGTATTTATGCTTGTAGTATATGGTACTATGTAACATACACTACAGGTATAAATGTGGTTTGTAATTTTTTTTTGTATTTGTTAAAATATTCAATGTTTGTGTGTTCATGACTGTATAGACTATATAATATTTTTTTGGTAATAATTACGCAAAAGAATGTTTATATTTAAATGCATTATGCGTTACTAAATCACTATAAATCTGTTAAATCTGTTGTAGATTATTTTGTGTTTAAAAATGGAATATGTAATGTCCTTTTTTTAATTAACTGACATTAGCGAGAACTAGTGGTAAATTATTTTTCATTTAAAAATAGTGTCTGATTCCTATGTTTTAAAAAATTAAATTTACGTAGACTTTTTTTTATATGACGTAAACTACTTATCGTTTCAAAATGCAACATGTGATTTCTCATTTAGATTTTAAAAGAAATTATTTGTCTTTAAAATACAGTGCCAGAAGAAAACGTGGCAACCCTGAAACGCGGTGCCCGAGTAGTGTGCGGCGATATGCGCTCGGCCCTCTTAGACGGCGACACCGACAACTACGACATGGAGCGCGGCTACACGCGACACACCATCACCGACGCGAGCGACAACCCTGGCATCGTGGTGCGACTCGCCACCACCACCATCATCAACCACCTGCGCCTGCTGTTGTGGGATAGGGACAACAGGTGAGCGACACCGACACTGCCTAATACAAGACATGTCTTGAAATGTAAATAATTCTTTCCCTTGAGTAGATATCGAACCGAAATTCGTTGCGTGTACAGTCAGATCTGCAGGTGTTCCACAATCACTTCAACTATAAAACTGTTTTGCCTATACCGGAAAAACCAAAAAACAATTGTATGTTACATATGGAAAAAAATATTATATTGTATTGTATATATTTGCCCTCAGGTCGTACGCCTACTTCATCGAAGTGTCAGTAGATCAAAAAGACTGGGTGCGAGTGATCGACCACAGCAACTATTTCTGCAGGTCCTGGCAGAATCTGTACTTTGAACCGCGAGTGGTTCAGTACATTAAGATTGTCGGCACCAGTAATACTGTTAATAAGGTTAGTTTTGAATTTAAAAAAAAATCAACAGTTTCGAAAAAGTAACAGCAGTAGTAATATATTTTTTCTATAAAAATAAAGTAAATAAATCAGTTTTACGCTCTGTCCCGCATACAACAGGTAACAATAAGACTCTTTTCCCCACTTTTCGCCGCTTTTTTCAAGGCATTGCATGTTAAGTGGCCAAATTCAACGTGTTGAGTGGCAGAACTCACGCCGCGCTTAACCTCGACACCAGAGCGAAGAAATGGAAATATAAATTTAAGTAAATATTTCATCTCCTCGAGTGGGGATCGAACCCACAACCAGTCGGTTTTACAGTCACACCTCGTGCCGCTGCGCCACGACTGGCCTCATAAAAGATATTTTTATAAAACGTATAAGTGTGAAGTAATAATTTTAATTTTAAATTAAAGTGGACATTATTGAACATTACTATTATGTGTTTTATTTATTTTCAATAAAAAAAGATTGTTTATTGGAAAAAAGTTTAATTTTCCTATTTGTGTTTGTGCTTAGGTGTTCCATGCGGTGTCCTTGGAAGCAATGCACACAGCTCGTGTGCCGCCACTATGCGAGGGCTTGGTTCGTCCCACGCACAATGTCGCTACCCTCGATCTCTCTGCCGCCGTTATAGAGGGCATCAGGTAAATCATTTTTGATAATTATAAGGGAAGTTATTGAGCTCCGTGGCCGTAACTGATGCTATAGGATATCTGAAGGAAAAAAATATCCGTAATCTAATGCAATATATCATTTTCGGATTATTATGGATATAGGCTCAATCTAAATTAGACTATTATAGTTAAGAAAGGTTTTCTATTTTACCTGGCCGAGCCGGCACACTAGCTAAGTGCTGGTACTAAATAGCGTTTGTTACAAGACAAAAATAGCAACAAATGCTAGAAACTGCCAATAATAATAAGAAAATTTCTCAGAAGTGTTATATCTGTAACTGAAACCGATATAGTATTTCTTTCTTGTCCTTACCCATATCCTTATCCGTGTGCAAATACGAAACGTTACATCTGTGACATTTAATCCGTTAATTATGTTAATGAATGTTTTTTTAATAATTTAGTGCAAGATAAGAGATGTTTTAGTTCTTTTTCTACTTTAGGGCTTTCAAAGCTGCTGTCAAAACAAATTACCTCGACTCCATCCAACATCTACATATATAAAATTAAATCAGCTTCATACTGTATTACAGCAGGGTAAGCAGAGGAAATTTAGTGTTAATTTACACTCCGTTCCCCACATTGCGTGTTGAGCGAAGAAACAGAAATATACATTTAAGGAAATGTTTCATTTCCGCGAGTCGGGATCGAACCCACAACCAGTCGCGTTTACAGTCGGACTTTGTGCCCCTGCGCCACGACTGGCCTCAACATAATATATAGTTTTTCTAATATCAAATAGTAAGTAATATATCTATAATTGGTTTTAGCCGTTCCCGTAATGCCCTCCTCAATGGTGACACAGAGCACTACGACTGGGAACAGGGCTACACGTGTCACCAGCTCGGCTCCGGCGCCATTGTGGTGCAACTGGCGCAGCCCTACATGCTGTCCTCCCTACGCATGTTGCTATGGGACTGCGATTACAGACACTACTCCTATTATGTGGAGGTCTCGCTCAACTACTGGAACTGGGACACTGTGGCTGACCGGACCAGGGATGCGTGCAGGTGAGTGTGTGTGAGCGAGACGGAAGTATAGTTGTATCACTGTCACTACGGGTACTACCGGCATAAGCCTGGAGTTGCGTGTAATTGAATGTGTGAGTGTGAGGGAGGTATAACGTATAGTGTGTGCGAGCGAGAAGGACATTAGCGTGTGTAGTGCGTCTGCGAGAGAGATGCAGGGATGTTTGTGTCACTGCCACTACAGACACTACTTAACTAGTGGAACTGAAACACTACGGGTGACATGACCAGGGCCGTGTGGGACTGGGACGCCGACATCAGATAGGAATGCGTGAAGTATAACGTATAGTGTATGTGCGAGCGACACGGGTGCAGCTCAACTTCTGATAAATACGACCATGGACGCGGTCATCTACAAGCCAGATAGATACATTATATAGTGTGTACGAGCGAGGTAAAGATGATTACGCTACTGCCACAGCCCTCCGGCGAATGGGACCATGAATGAAGATATACAGTGTGTGCGAGTGAGAGGGAGACATGATCATGTTATTGTTACTACAGATACTGCTAAACTACTGGTGGTTAGGATCAGCGACACGGAAGATTAGTTTCCGAGCGAAACTGTTGATAGGATAGGTATGTAAGTACGTATGTAATATGTGTGCGAGCGAGATGGAAATATGATTGTGACGATGCTTCTGTAATGTCAGTACAAAGATACTCAAATTTTGGCGAGGACCAATGACGCGTGCAGGTGAGTGTATGAGCGAGACAGAGATATAGCGTTAGTGCGTGTTGCTAGCGGGATAGAAGAAAAATTTATCGTTTAATGTTTTTTTCCTTTATTTTCCACAGATCTTGGCAAGTCATATACTTCCCTCCGCGGCCAGTTTCTATCATTCGCATCGTTGGTACCAATAACTCAGTGAATGAAGTGAGTTTATTTTATAATATTATAATGTAATATAATAGAGCTCAGCGTCACGGAGTAAGTTACCATCTGTTTGTTAATGCGCATAAAAATATTTTCATTCGCTGACTCTAATAGTGAAAAGTTCAGCGTTGAGCCAACGTCTAAAAAATTTGAGTACCTCCTGTTATTTGTGAAAGGTAAGGCGTGAAGCTGAAACAAAGAAAAATTAGACAGATTGAGATAATCATTTTTTGTCATTTCGTCCTATGCACTTTAGGAATATATGTTTCTATTTGTTTACTAAATATAAACATACTATATATAAATAAATACCAAATAACAATACTTACAGGTATTCCACCTCGTTCACCTCGAGTGCCCCGCCCAAGTGGAGGAAGCTCGTGATGACCCTGCGGCCAAGAAACAACGACCTTCACGCGACCGCGACACGCGTGACCCCCGTGACCCGCGCGACCCTCGTGACCCCCGGGACGCCCGCGACCTCCGAGACCCACTCGACCCTGAAGCGCGTGATAACCATCTTAACGCTGATGATGGTTAGTGTTGTTGAAAATAGCTTAACATCAATCGAGTACAGGGATTATTTTTGTCACCTATTTTGCAATATTTCAAAGAAGTGTCATTGTTACCTTATGTTTTAAATAAATAAAACATACTTTATTGAAATTATCCCCTGCCTCTTGGATTTTTTTCTTTCCGTGTAGAATACACTTAAAAATATAAAAAATATTAAATAAAACATTTTACGATTCAGTTGTAACTAAACTTACACGAAATGTGTTAAAAAATACCTTTCGAATGTAAAACAGAATTCATACATTCTGTTCTATACAAAATTTATAATAAGTTAGATAACTTCATTGTATACACTGAAAAATAATTATATTTTTTCATTTCACAGACGCAGGCAGCACCCGCTCGAACAGCTCAACAGAGAACAACGCCGGACTTCCCCCAGCAGAGACCGCCACAGAGGCCGAGGAGGGCTACGATTGAGTGCTACATCTCTGCTGCCTCCCGCCTCCCTGTCTCCCCTCCGCCTGCCTCCTGCAAGTATGCCTCCTGTACTGGTACACTTTGCTGAGGAACCTGTGACCCTTCGCCTCTCATACGCCTGTCTCTTGCAAGTGTGCTTCTTGTACTGGACACCATACTCCCTTGTCACCCTCCACCTTGCAAGTGGTCTTGACCTACTTTGATGCACTCAAGAGTCTCTGATCTTTCCTGATTTGCCTCTTCCAAGTGTGCCTCTGGTACTGGTACAATGTGCAAGTGTACAGGACATATTAAGTTCTCTCCCGACCCCTTCAGCCATTCTGCCTGCTTGAAAAAGAATATGCCTCTGCTATACTGCATTAAGAAACCTCTGATCCCAGTCTTCTCTGATATTAGTATATTTAAAAAAAATCTTTAGTAGTATTCGAAAAAAAGCCTTTCACCACCCCCACGGCCACCCTTCCTTATCAGAGAGACTCGTCTAAAGTTTTACCACAATATGTTATTACTGTACTTATATTATATATTAAGGTTAGACATACTTAATTTTACCATAATCAAATATATTAAAAAATGTGCAAATTAGGTCATGGCATCTGTTAGCATTCATTTCAAAGCTTTTTCCATACAAACACCTGGCTTGTTAAAGTCTCTTAAAATATTTTAAATATAGAATGATAGAATATAGAATCTTAAATTAAAATCAGAAAAGTAAATAAAGCAATTTAAAAAAAACACGAATCTCACAAAGAGGCATGCAGAAACAAAATATTATTAGTATACATGTTATTCAAAGAGGATGTAGGTTCCAGTCCGTTCAGAGCTTAAATTAATTATACTAATTATAGCTCACAGAAAGTATAGACATTTTATTTGGTTTTGTTAATACTTACTTACATTATGAAACATACATTGAATAATTTAGATGCAATTTTCACACTTACTGCACTTGATTTCATTTTTTTTATATATTAAAGGAAAAATAGGTAAATGACACATTAATATAGTAACGCCTTATAGTTGATCATTTAGCTTATTATTTGATAAATAGGATTCTTGAGGAAATAAGTATCGAAATTATTGTAGCTAATACTGAATAACTGTTTCGACCTAAATAAAATTTTCTCTATATGGCCGATATAAGCTTAATTACGGTAGAACTTGCATATAATTAATTATACTAGCATATATTAATATTAAATGATCCTTCCATATCAAAGTTAACTTCTATTTTTCTATAATATGTAGTTTGCAACCGCACTCAGAGACGTCAATTAGTGGTTAACTTAATTTAAATCAATACAAATGTATGTTGTATTATATTAATGATACTTAAACACTTATTATCGTTTTTGAGTGTTGTTGTGTATTTTTAACGATATGCTATTGTAGATATACTTTTGTAGATCTGACTTTCGTATATTATAAGAAAAATGCATAGATATATCCATGTTACACCTTCTGCTTCAGTGTAGTGTAATAAAGAAAACAAGTAACGTAATTCATATTTGGTAACTGATTTCATGTTAATGCTAAGAATAATAAGACAGGCATAATTTTAGTTTCATCCGAAAAAAATATTTTTTTAATTGTTAAGAAGAAGAAGAAGAGTGGATAGCTATCTCATCCATATGTAGGTGTATGTACATTTACATGTTAAATTTGTTTCATTTTGAGTCAATCTAGTGAGTGACAAGTTACTCCATTCTTCTATCTATAGATAATTCCTTAACTTTTATTTCAAAAAAGTGAATAAGGTAAAAAATGCTTAAAAAATATTATTAATAAAAGTAGTAACCATATAAATTACTTGTTTCGACACACACCATAGTGTTTGGATTGCAATAATTAAACATATTAAAAGGAACTTATTTTGAATTGGATTAATCTTGTATAATTTGTTATTAAATAATACAATTTGAACACTTCACATTAGTCTATGGTCGTAGATCGACTGAAGAGAGAATTGAACACTAAATTATATACAAATATAATATATTGTAAACGCGACAGGTTATGGGTTCGATGCTCACTCGAGGAAATCGAATATTTAATATTTTTATTTCCTCGCTATGGTAACGGAGCGAAGCGCGGCATTGACCTTCGCCACTCAACACACAACCTCCAGTATTCGGGGGAAAGTAGGGAACGGAAGTTAATCGGAACGGAGTTTCTTAACTAACATTAAGTTCTCAGGTTCCCTCTGTCTACCCTGCTATGCGTAGGATACAGCATGAAGTAAAAAAACATGTAGAAATATCCTTTTAAAATTGTTTCTTTTGATTGTCATGTTTGACTTTTTTTAATGCATAATTATTTAGTTTTAAGTAATTTAGTTTTTTCTAGTCTGTTGTCCATAATGTAAGGGCCTGTCGAGCAACTATTGTATTTGTTTTATATATTGTGTTACTGAAAAAAAATATTGTTGCAAAAAAAATATTTTATAAGATTTCAATTAAGTACATGTATTTTTTATTTTAAAAATATGTATTTACTTTTTAAGTTGAAAGGTTGTGATAAGATGTGTGTAGAATGTTGATATGTTTTTAAGTTATACATTTATTATTTAAGCATATTATTATAATAATGACGAAATAAATGTACTTTTTTTAAAAAAAATGTTATAGTATTATATGTTGGATTCATAACACTTAAAATATTGTAGTTATTTGTATTATGTAAAGTTTTAAATCCTATATTTTATAGCTTCCAAGTCTATAAAATGTATTTATGTGTTATCAATATTAATTATCACTATATTATGTGTCCGTATTGTGATTAATAAATAGCATTTTGAGAATCAAAATAGTCACAATATGAAAAAGATTTATTTTGCATATAAGAATAAGAAATTAATTCTCTGGAAATCATTGTCTGTCTAGTGAATAGTTTTTTGTGACCATTTCTTTTTAAAATTTGACAGTTGACTGTGAAAGGGATTGTGAGTTCAATCCTAAACAAATTTATTCTACAAACATAAGTTTTTTCCCTGTTTAAGTGTTCATATATTATATTTCCCTTAAATATTGTCTTTTACACTAATATTCCAATACATCTAAACTAATGTTCTTCATTCCAAAATTAGGTTGAATCCTCTTAAAAAAAAGGAGATTTAAACATTTTTTTTAATAATATAGGACCGTCGTGGCGCACGGGCATGTAAATGTTGTGAGTTTAATTCCCACTCTAGAAAATGAATATTTTCATTTCTTCGCTCTAGTAATAAGGCAAAGGGCGGCGTTGAAGTACGCCATTCACCGCGTAATATCCCAAGAATTGGGTAGTGTAGGGAATGGAGTGTTAATACTAGGTACCCTCTGCCTATCTTTTCATATGCGGGATACAGCGTGAATCTAGGCATAATAAATCACTTTAGAATTATGTACTTAGTATAAGGGAATGAGATTGGAAGATATTTGCTGTGATATTTCATTTGTATGTATGTATGAATGAATGTAAGGTAGTTCTTATTAGTTGCTGTCTAAGGCAAAAGTAAATAAAGCTTTTATTATGTTTTAATATATATAGACTATAGATATGTGTTGTTTTATTTTTTTTACCCTGATATTTATGTACTACATATCATATATTTTTTTAAATAAATAATACATTTTTCAGTAAACAACATTGCAAGCTATTGGACATGATTGAATGCAATTATTGCTATTTCAAATAATTCAGATAATGTTTTGAGGTGCTGTTGTGAAATTTTGTCTATTTTTATCTGTTAGCGTTGTTGATATAAATAAAACAAAGTTGATATATACATATGTATTCAAGGTGACTATAAAAACCTAATTTTTAATTAAATAAATATTATTTCTTCTTTATCTCTATTTACTAAATACATTTTCTTTTTAAGTTACTTGTGGACCTCTTTCTCTTATAATAGCTCTGTTCTTTTTAAAAAGTTGACTGGGCTCTATTATATCGGGATTATTTTCTTCTGCAAATTCATCTAGCCTCTTCCTTAAAATTAATTTTAACTCGTCTACACTACTACCATTCAATGCTGATATCCCCAATATGTCTTTAAATTGTATAACCTTTTCTGGTCTTATTTCTTCTGGTACATTTTGGATAACATCATTTATATTTTGAAGTGAATTTTTCACATTTTCAAATATCTCTTCAGTACCTTCTAAATCTAATTTGTTAATTGCTAAAATAGCAGGCTTTTCAAGTAACTCAGCATCATAAAGTTCCAATTCTTTATTTAGCAACATGATAGTTTCCAAACATGACCTCATTGGATATTTTGGACTGAGCCTAAAACCTTCTACATCAGCAATAAAAAGGAGAATTTTTGTTCTTTCTATATGCTTTAAAAAGTTATGACCCAGGCCCACATTCATATGAGCACCTTCAATGAGTCCAGGCAAATCTGCAATTGTTATTTGTCTCCTGTCTGCAAATTCAATGGTTCCTTTATTTGGCTTAATTGTAGTGAATGGATAGTTAGCAATTCTTGGTTTTGCCCTTGATATTGCCTTTAGTAGTGAACTCTTTCCTGCATTGGGAAATCCTACTAAACCTATATCCGCTATGAGTTTTAAATCTAATCGAATGTGATGAATCTGACCGAAATGTCCAAGAAAATTGTTTTGCTTGTTGCCACCCGGACCACCTCGAGCCACTATAAGCATTTGATCCTCTTCGTCAATAGAACCTAAGACTTTACCATCTTCTCTGTAAATAGTGACGCCGAGGGGAACTTCTAGTTTCACATCTGAGCCAGGATTTCCCACTATTTTAGTTTTCCGACTATCCTCTCCATGACCCGCCGTTATTGTTTTGGCACGATATCGATTCATAATAGTTCGGAGATCGGCTTTTTCTTTGCCAACACAATAAATACAGCCTCCTTGTCCACCCAACCCTCCAAAATTTGGAAGTCCAGTCCCGCCCGTACCTCCTTTCACATGAAGTCTTACAGTATCAATAAATTTACTGCGAAGAAACTTACGAGGAACTTTAATTTTATTTGCGGCTGACCATGTTCTACTTAGAAATACCATTTTATTATGTTTTTTTATTCGCTTTATGTTACGTATATAGACATAGTGATTTATATCATTAAACTACTAAAAAAGGTTAAATTTTGGATGAAATCAAAGATAGTTTTAGGTTATACTTAAATTAGACATATAACAGTTCAGTTGTCATATCATATGTCAAATGTAAATATTTGTTTACAACGATTATAATCGAATAGCAGTATAATATAATAAGAAGATATTAGGGAAATCTAAACAAAATCATTTATGCAAGCGTTGTGAATAAAGTAAATATAGAAATTCATTCGGGAGTCCACAGTAAAAAGATTGATATATACGGACTACCATATTCTTTGTGCACTTTGTTCTTGTTCATTTATTGGCATTTATTTTGTATTAAAATATATTATCAATGTACCTGCTTAAATATGTCTTTTCAAAAAGTCACAATTATTTTCTTTTTACACCTTAAAATTGGTGGCTTAATTACGATGACAATTAAGTTCTGAACGTGAAGTAAATTTCTATTATATGTAAATTGTAAAATCGATTTTACGTTTAATCAAAACATCGATAAGGTATCGTACCTAATAAAATTGCTAAAAATATAATCGCTTAGTGACATTTAGTGATGGCAACATTCTTAACACTATTGATTTATGATTATTGAATATCGTATCAATCGAAAAGTGATAACGCACAAGAAAGGATTTATTATGCCGGCATAAATTTTAAATATGTGTTAAATATAGAAATATGTGAAGACGAGGAAATAATATATATAAACAATATCGCATAAATAACGCTTTCGGCAATTTTGATACTTTAAAACTACATTTTATACTTAATATTAATTTAGCAGTATGATTGTAATTTATAAAATAATGTTATTTATGTTAGTTATCTTACCTTTCGCATTGTGCAGCGATGGTGATAGATCGCCATTCTTCCAGAAGTGTTTAGTTAACTGTAGAAAGGCAAATTGTACTATAGGTTGGTTATTTTTTTTATAATATTTTCTTTTGAAATTCATATATTTTCCTTTGTTGTACCTGAAAATATAAGCCAATTATTTTTCATTTATATCTACAAGAAAATAGTTAATATGATTTTTTGTAACTTATCATTTATAAAAATATAAATGTTCATTTATAAAATATTTATTCAGATGGAAAATTTCAACGACATGCTGCAAAATTGCAAGATAAATGGTGTCGAGTACTCTTTTGGTCCTGTAAAGAAGAATGCATGTATAGCTGCATGTGGAGGACTGTCAGTGGCTTTGAGGAGAGAAACTATGAATATCCTAAATTTTATGGAAAAGTAAGGGTCTTTTTCAAAACATCACAGAAAGAACTGTACTTATAATAAAGTTGAGGCGACTGTAGTGCTGTGACTTTGTCTGAATCTACATAATATGAATGTGGGTTGGACTCCCAATTGAGAAAGAGATTTTTCCTTTTACCTTGATACCAAAACATACTTCATTGATGTGTTTTAACACTTAACACACAATGCTTCAAAAATAGTCAGAAACATAGTGTCTTAACCATAGGTTCTCTATACCTTGTTATCTGCAGGATGCAGCGCATAGCTTAAAAAAAAAGAAAAGTAAAAATATCTTTACTTTTTTTAGATAAGATTTCATAAAACAAATAAAACAAACATTATGTTTATTTTACAACAAATACACATGTTTATTTTCAGTGGCCGTTTGTACGACATTTTGGTATACAAGAGCCAGCATCTGCATTGGCTTCAGTGTTGAACCTATTGATGCATATATATATGTACCAATATGCATTCTTAGATCTACCTTTTAAAAGGAAACCATTGTTAATAGGTTTCTGGCATATATTTGCAATTGTAAGTAGAATACTTTTTATTTAATTTAGACAAGAGGCTGTCATGATACAGCAAAGTAAATATGATGATTGTAGGTTTGATTCTCTCTTAGGGGATGATTTATTTTTCATTTCCTTGCTCAGATAGTCCTGTCCTGTCTTGGTGAGAGCATCATTGAGTTCTTCTATGAAACATACAATTTCTCAAAAATTGGGCAATGTGTGTAGAATGTGTGTCTTACTATATATATATATATATACACTCTTCTTACTTTGCTTTTTATAGGATACAATGAAACATGCAAAATAGATTATTTTAATTTTCCTGATCTATTAAAATAAAATGCAGTCTAAAATTCTAAATTCAATATCCACACGAAAATTTAATATCTTTTTTAAAATTTTAATATCTTATACATTACATTCTGTCTATTTGTCTTGCTATATGCAGACAGAAAAAAAAAATCTTCATTTATTATTATTATATTACAGATATGCATGAATGCTTGGGTTTGGTCAACAATATTCCATATGCGCGACCGCTACTTCACCGAGTTCATGGACTACGCTTGTGCTTTGTCTGTCACTATTATGTTATTCTTATCAGCTATTGTAAGGTACAACTTTTTCTTACAAAAAACATTTCTGACCATTATTGGTGCCTTTATTTATTTTATTACCAGATTGAGAAATGAATATAATTTATTCCCCCCAACCCACAACTATTTTGTTAAGAAACTCATACTTTTGTACTAGACTACTTCAGTTTCTCAGTTTATAGCAAATTTTAATATAACAAGACTTGAACCCACACCTGTTCTTTCCCATCCAAGAGCCCATCACCAATTAAATCAAACAAGCCTAAATCTTTATTATCCTTATTATATGCCTGATACAGTAGTTTTTTTTTCTATTTAATTTTCTTATAATATAAATATAGTTTTTGTTTTAGATTAATGTATAAAAGGAAAATATTCATATTTATCATAGTGTCCATTATATTAGTATTCTATGGGAATTACCTGGTCTATTTGTACAAAGGAAAGATAGACTATGACTACAACATGCATATCAACATTTATTTTGGTATGTTTTTGTTATTTGAGGAACGGCGGCCCTGGGGCACAAGTGTGTGATTGTAACACAACAGTTGGGGATTCAATCCCCACTCAAAGGAATGAATTAATATTTTCTTATTATTTATTAATATTTTCATTTTCTTCACTCTGGTACAAAGGCCCGGCGTTGAGTTCCGCCATTCGACACGCAATGTCTTGAAAAATTCGGTGGAATGTGAGGTGTGAATGAAGTGTCAACACTAGATTCCCTCTGCGTGCGCTGATTTAATTTCGAATTAATCTATCCAAGAGTCTTAGAAGGATAAAAATATTTTTAATTTCATGCTAGATAGTTTTAAAGAAGTATAATAAATAAGGAAATTATTTAAAATCATAAAAATGTGATCATAATTACATGATTTGTACTAATGGATCTCTTCAAATTGCACATAATTTTTAGTTTGATATAATAATATAACTAAATATTTAAATATAATTCTAGGTCTCGCATCATTTATAATTTGGTTGCTATGGACACTATTCCAAATATCAAAAAAGAAGGAACATCCGAAGAGAATGTTATCTTTCCTAATCTCCTCCGTGTTTGCGCTATCTATGGAAATATATGACTTCCCGCCGGTGTGGGGAGTGGACTCTCACGCTTCTTGGCATTTTTGTACTGTACTACTGCCAATATTGTTGTATCAGTGAGTTTTATTATGTTTTTTTCGATTTTTAGTTGTGCACCTTTTGTTTAATAGTCCACATTGTTTAATCAAACATGAGACTCGAAGACATTTTATTGATGAAATAAAAAAAAAACGTATACTTGTTACAGAAGTAGATTGAATATAGATAGCATAAAACTAGCAGCGTTATATACAAATCTTATATTTCTGAAAGTAGTTAAGTTTTTATTATATATCGAAATTTATATTATATCTGTGATATGAGATCAGTCGTGGCGCACCGGCACGAGGTGTGACTGTAAAACCGACTGGTAGTGGGTTCGATCCCCACTCGAGGAGATGAAATATTTACTTAAATTTATATTTCCATTTCTTCGCTCTGGTGTCGAGGTTAAGCGCGGCGTGAGTTCTGCCACTCAACACGCAATGCCTCCAGAATTCGGCAAAAAGTGGGGAACGGAGTGTCTTAACACTAGGTTCCCTCTGCCTACCCTGCTGTGTGCGGGATACAGCGTGAAGCTCATTTTTTTATTATTATATTATATTAATTTGAATCCACAATTGATATCAGGGAGATATATTGTCAAATGCGCGTTACAATAGCGTTTTTACTCTTTACATTTTGTAATCAAAAAAATCCAAAAACATTGTTACAGATTTGTACTTGAAGATATTGAGGATATACTCAGAGAAGAAGACGACAAGAGGGACTAAGGTTACATTATTTATCTCAGTATCAAGTAACACTATGTCATATCAATACTAATATTTAATGAAATAAATAAATGTCAGAAATTTTCATACTTTTATTTGACAACACAACTCCTACTAACTAATTTTCAAGTATAAAATTTTTCCATTGTTCCCCACATTTTAAACCCAATTTGTGGTTCTTAAGCCATTTTAATTTATCTTTTCGCTTAACATAAATTTTTGGACTTTTTTCATTTGACGATGGTCGCGGGCTCATATAATTTGGTGTTTCAACTATTACATTCCTAGCTTCATAATTGGTCCAATATGGAGTGTTTTTGTAGTGTCTTGCATATTGGTTATCATTAGAAAAGTGGGTTTGATCGTGAAACGTGAGATTTTCGTTCCACTGACGCCTATATTCTTGTTCCAAATAAGGCTTTTTCCGTCTAACTTCAGGTAAATTATTGTTTTTCGCGTATTTTCTCGGATTTTTTTGTAATTTAGGCATATGGGGGATTGTAGATTGTTTACTGTAAATAGTTTCGTAATCGTCAGAGTCGCTTTCTGCGTCTTCTTTGTCAAATCTTTTTTGGCTCCCGTGCTTTTTAGTTCGAAACAGTTTCACTGATTCTAGCATTCGTTGCAGGAGACTTTTCTTTTCAGTTTTGTCCTACAAGTGAAATAAAAGTTTATTAGTTTAGGTATAAAAAAGCTGTCAACATCAGCAAATCTTGACGCAAAATGAACCTTTTTTTTTAAAGTGCTTCAATTTGTGTCAAGATTTGATATGTTAAAACATAACATATGGCAAGCGTAAAACATTTAAGAACAGCTTTTCTATATATATAGGTATTATAACTAATATTAATTACTCTCTAAATCTAACGTATATTCTCAAAAGGTTTTTTTTTCTGTATTAAAGAGCTGTACTTTGTAACACTACTGTCAGAATTAAACAACCAATACCTACATAAAGAACGAACAAAAAAGTTTATATTTACATAATATGTTAGTTGCCAACTCATTTTCCGACCGTTCTTATCTTTTGTAACACTATAATAATATCAAAACGGTTACCTCTTCACGCCGGTTCGTCACCACAGTGTTGGCACTATCTGTTTCATCACTAGATTCTGCACTCTCTTCATTTTCAATAATAGTTCTACCATGTTCTTGTCTATTATGAACAAAATTTCGAGCGCCTTCTAAATTTTTTGCGCGACTGAAATCTTTATTATTAACATGATACAAAGTTTCAGTTCTTCTGCTTCTATCAGATTGAGTGGCAGCTGTGTGTGTTGTCAGAGAGTATTTCGAATATGAGTCCAGTGACGTCAGTATGGCTTCTACCTCAATATCTCGTTTATTTGCATTTGCCCCCGTGCTTCTCCTACTGTTTACCTTCCAAGGTGTATTTGTTGAACCATCTGTTGATTTAACATCACCACACTCGCTCAGTGAGTTGTCTTTCGTTGTTAAATCAAGATTTAAAGCCATGGAATTATAAATTTCTTTTATTAACTTTTCCGTTTCATTGTTAGCTGGTTCTTGTTTATCTTTGTCGGTATTGGTAGCTGTGTTGGTTTGTTTGTATACATTATTTTTACAATAGCACATGCACATATGTTTTCTGGGTGAAGAGTGAATAAAAACAGGAAAATTTTCTACTTTCATCGGTTGATATGGCAAGCTGGTGACGCAATACGGGATTTGTCGCGAATATGATGCTGCATAAGGATTCACATTGTACGAGTTGTTGTATGTGAAACTATTGAGTAACGTTGACGCGCCTTGTATGTTATTCAGAGATTTTTGGACTACCGCATCTTTTTTAATATTTTCATCTACAGAATGACTAAACCTTCCACTTGTTTTTATTTCTGTTAACACGTTTTGTAGCATAACCTTTATTTGGTCTAGTGTGGATTCAGTTTTTGTATTGTCAACTGTATTCAATTCTGATGTTGCACGTTGGGTATCTTGCTGTTCTATTTCATTAGTTGAGGTTACTTCATTCTTCAGTACAATCACTTTGACGGACTCAGGTTTTTGTACATAGTTTTTTGGTCGGCGATGTTTTTTGTAAACATCACTACATTCGACAAAGCCCCTTTTAGAAGGATAATCCAAATTTGAGTTTACATTTAATTGGTTACTTCTATATTTCTTGTTGATCTCTTTTATTTGCAGTTTCGCTTGATTTTTTTGTGTATCTCGTGGTATTGGTAGAGTTTTTGGAATAAATTCGGTTTGGTAATTGACTATAAGAGGATGATGGCGTTGCTTGGTCCGTAAAAGTTCTGGCCAACATTTAATATCTACGTCAATTTTAGTTTCCTTTTTGCTAAGATTTTTAAAAGAATTTTCTTTTACAGGTATGAGATCATAGTCATTAGAGTTACGACGCAAATCATTACTTTCTACAGCTTCATTTGCTTCTGGTATATACTCGTTATAGTTCCGTTTCGTAGTCATATAATTGTCAATATTTTGGAATGTCCCATAGCAACAGGAGCACACATCAGAATTACAATCAAAACAATGCTTAAAACTTTCATTTATGTCTCTACAGATAGGTGTAGTGAAATGACTAGTATCAGAGAACTCTTCAACCATTACGTTAGGGTCATATTGCTTTTTTACAATATTGTCTAAATGTGAACGACACAACGCTTCCACACTATCAATTTTTCTTCGATTTTGATTGATATTAAAACCATTGTTTGGAGTCTGAGCGTAGTATACGAGGTGAGTTTTAAAATTCCCCTTTCCTTTATTCTTTTTCTTTATTCGTGTTTTGAAAATGTTCTTATAGCGTTCCATGACTAAATTAGCTTTGTGGCCCACATTATTAGAACTTGCGCATGAGTCTAATTTAGAAGTTTTAAAAGTTTCACGTGCCGTTGTAGGGACAAAAGATACGGTAGACTTCTTTTCTCTTGAAGAACAGTTGTCGCAATGAATGGCCACATGGTGCAGATTTATATCATCCTGAGACTTCCTACAATATGATAGATTACTGGACTCTTTGGCAAAAGCTGAATTGTAAAACGCTGTGTTCACTAATGTGCTACGACTATTATTGACATTTTTGTCACATTTAGAATTCTTTCCTTTGCATATTTGTTCTTGGGCTTCATATAACTGCTTTTCTAAGTTTATTATTTTCTGTTGAAGATCTGTTACATCAATGGGTATGCATGAGATTATTTTCACCTCTGTTTGAGACGCCGTGTTGCCTGTGAAATTGTTTAATAATTTTAAAAAATGCTTAATTTTAAAAATATCAAGAAATGACTAAAATCCTAGTGCTATTTAAAGGAGAATTGCTACCTAAATTGAAAGCAACTCTTCTTAAAAAATTTTCAACGCCTTTAAACCTTTGCTTACAAGGTCTTTGACTACACTCGCTCATTTTGGAAGTGCTGATTTTATTCTTAAGATAAAACCATTACTTATTTGTTTCAGTAGAATTTACATTTTAATAAACCAGTTTTATCACAAAAGATATTTTACTTAAGATGTAGTATATTTTTACATAACAGTTTATTTTCTTATTTGTATTCTAGAACTAATAATTTAATTTTAGTTAGTATTCTTAATCAAATAAAAACCATAATTTTATATGTCAAATTGCGTTTTTTAAAAAAAAAAATTTGACATATACGTATTTTGTTTTACTTTTCTTATAAAAAACTAATTTCGTACAAAAAGTTTCGTGTGAATAAAAAATGTAATGGACATGGAAAATATTTAATTTAATTATATTTGTTATTTAATTAGAAAAACATATATGCCGGATTTGTATTTTCAGTGTAAAACAAAGTTAGCCGACTTCTAAACAATAATTACTATCTTCATTTATTTCAATAAGTTGTCAACAATTGCAGCCACGCGGTAGAAAACTACGCGCAAATGGTAAACGAGAGTGCCGAAGTCGCGCAATTCGACGTGACCTTTTTCGTCGAGCCGAGCAACACTGAAATCGCTCCGAGGGGGATTAAGAAGGCCCCCGGACTCGATCGTCGTCCATCAATAAAAACGATTCAGCTCTATTCAGATCACCGTCCAGTTATTCTCAAATTAGGTGTCCTTCTGGTGGTGGTGGTGGTCTGGACCCACTAACACAACAATTAATTGAAGGAGATTTGCTTAGCTCCTTCCGTCTAACGAATCTCCGCTAAAATTCAAATTCAAATTTGGACATAGCTTAATATACATTTTTTCTGTCTGAAAATAGTATAAATTATTTGGATACTACTTTGAGTTATTATATATATAGTTAAAAGTTAATAGCTTAACATTTTGTATAGTTGAATTTAATAAACAACTTGCTTACGACGATGTCATCGGTAACAATTGACTGAGGTGATTACTTATAAAAGTTTTTTTAGTTTCGCAGTATCCCGCGCATAGCAAGGTATTCCCTATACCTTGGGAACCTAGATAGAAGATAATATAATATTAAAGATAATATTGTTTGCCGACTGTATATTATCAATTAGTTATTTACCAAGAAGTACGTTATTCAGTACTCGACCCAGATTAATTTGAATATGCCAAAAAACGAATTTTCTTGCAACTGAAACGAATTTGTTAAAATATATAAAATCAACCAACTGACAATTGTAAGTCGGTGAAACTAAATAAAACAAAACAACATTTTAAAATAATTTATTAAGGAACAACACAAAGTATACATTTTTCTCAACAAAACGACTATATAAACATTCTGGGTCGATACATTTTAGGTGGATCACCGAAACTAGACTTATCTTTACCGAGTAAAGTTTTCACAATTAGGTTCCTAGGGGAAAAAGGATTTCTTTTATAGAATAATTTTTTGAGCATCGCATTTCTTAACTTTATGTCTCCTTGGGCTAATTGTTTTTGGGTTTTAAGAGAAAAATCCATTGGATCTGGATGCTTCTGCTGTTGCTGTTGTTGCTGTTTTGCTTTTTCTTGCATTGATTTCCAAAAACTTGGTTTTTCTGTGGACGGAGGTGTATATTGCTGAGATGCATCCAGTCGGTATGGTTGCGCCTTTTTAGTAAACTTGCTAAACATTGACATCTTTCTTTGACTTTGGGTGCCGATGGTTTTTACTTCAACCTCTTTTAGACAAAGGGGTACTTGAGGAGGAACTTGGTATGGAACGTAGCCTGGATGTGGAGAATGTGGTATTGGATTGTAGTTTGGTATCCTTTGGTCGTAGGGATATGTAGGATTATTTCCATGATGCTTGCAAAGATTACAGTTTAAAGGAAATATTTGATGAGGTAAGTCATGATTGTAGTGACATTGTCGTTCACGAGGTGGACAGCATTTTTCTGGTATCGGAGGCGGGTGAAAGTATTCCTGACCATGCATTACGTAGTTTGTAACGTTTTGTTTGAAAGGAGGTCTTGATTTTTGTTTGGAATTAGCTACTACTGTCGTTTCTGATTCAGTTTCTTCCTCAATTATATCTTTCTTCTTTTTCTTGAATAATCGCAAAGAATTTAGTAATTTTTGAAATTTATTTCGATGAATCTGTAAAAGAAATATTTTTAGAATTAAAAATAAGTTCTTAAACATAAAATCGATAATGGAAACTGAATATTAAATAATTCATTAAGTTCCTACTTTTCTTTCTGCTACTTCGCTGCTGACATCGGATTCTGTTGATGACTGTGAACCATGTAAGCTGAGTTTTTCCAAAACAGTGTCTGAGTAACTAGCGTTTGTAGAGTAATAAGTGTCAGAATTTATTCTTGATCCAATCGCTTCGCAGCTTTTGGAAAGGCATCTCATATGAGGAGTTCCTACGTTAGCATCATGTTTGGACGCCTTGGAATAACCGCCGGCACTTCTATTAGTAAATAATATTCTTTCTATATTGTTATTCCTGTTCTTTGGGCTATTACTACAACTACGGTTACCCGAAAGATCCACTGTCTTTGGAGATTTGGAATTTTGCGACACATATTTATAAATCTCTTTAATCAGTTCTTGAGTTTCGTTATTTACGACATCTTTTTCTGTCATAATTTTATTTTCCTTTTCCGTACTAGCTCTTTCTTTTGAACTCTCAGCACAGGTGCAGGTGAAACTGGGGTTAGGTAGCATGTAGCCATTCTGTGGATAGTTCATGGGACATATGGGTATTATCGGATAGCAATAAGGACTTGGGAGTGTTGGAACAAATGGAGGGACGTTACACTGTGCCATGTTAAAATTATTACCACTATTTGGAGATATCGTGGTATTTAATTTATCACTTTCATGACTTTCATTGAAATTTCTCTCGCCTATTTTGCTTGTGTTATTTGATTTACCACTGTGAGTAGAATCTTTCTTTATTTCAATTAGAAAACTTTGTAATATATCTTTTATTTCACCCAACGCTTTGTCAGTTTTATCTACATTGGCTTCAGTCAATTCTGTACTCAAAGTAGTGTCATTATTGGCTTTGTTCGTTTGTTCATCTATGAAATTTGGATTTTGCAAGCTGCTCATTGTTGCAATTTGTGCGTGATTTTGTGCATTCAAATTTTGATATTTTGTTAGTTTTTCATGCTTAACAGACATATTTGACTCAGATTCGTAATTACGACGTTGCCTGATTGGAGGAGGACGTCCTTCAATGTCATCATTTTCTGTATAATTTTGAGCTTTTAAATTTAGTCTTGGTCTGCGTGTTCTTGGCGACGGAGGCACTTCTTTGTACTGATATTTTATAGCGTTCTCCTCAGCAAATTTCCTTCTTGACTTTGGACTAGATTTTTCCTTCACAGGTACTATATCATAATAGGCTGAATTATGGTAATCTTCGATATTTCTACTAGGATATGTATGTCGATGGTGCTTTTTGGAACTATAAAGTCGCGTATCACAAATACTTCTCATGTCACTCACATCGTGTTGGCGGATATAACGATGTCTGTGTCTTTTATTTTCATCGAAACAACAAGAACACAATTCGCTACCTTCTTGAATTTCTTCACGAATTAAAAATTCGTGATCACGACAAACTGGTGCTGAAAACTGACTAAAATCTGAATCTCTCCTTCCAAACATTTTAACAGGTCTATACTGTTTATTGATAATTTTTTCTATGAACTCTTGGTCGACATTTGAATATTCTCGCTTATTTCGTTTTTGTTTGATTTGTCTCTGTTCATGTTTTTTATTATATCTAAGATCATTTTCTTCTATTTGTCTCTTTCTATGAAACTCCGGGCTTGATATTTTAGTAGCTTCATTTCCACGCTGTTTTGGTATGTAGCCGGAGTAACCAGGTTCTGCATATTGTCTATATTTTGGTGTCACTAAAGAATGGAAACTACTTGTAGAATAAACAGGCCGGTGAAGGTCTCGTTTTGATTTAGCTCTGTGATGCCGTCCGTGATCTTCATGTTTCTCACTCTCATCATTTTTAATCCTTGGTACCTTATGTTGATACTTTTGCAAATTTTGATAAGTAGGTCTAGAATTCATACTATTATCATAATTCTTTATATTATCAGTATTACTACTACCATCTCTTATACGAAATTTCCCACCTGGTTTTTCGTATAAAATTTTTGTTTCTACAGTCTTAGTATGACCACATTTGGAATTTGCTTGACTGAGTCCTACTTTACTATTTTCTGCTTCTTTCACGAAATTCTTTTGAAGGCAAGTCAGGTCTCGACAATGTTGGCTCACTTTATTCAGTTCTTGTTCTATACTTGTGATTTTTGACTTCAAATTATGGACACTAATTTCTAAACTCGAATTTGTGTTTATATTTCTTTGAGATGATGTACCTATAATTTGGCAGAAAAAAATGATTTTAAAACTGTATCGTAAAACAATAGCATATTTTCTATAATATGATTTAGAATTAATAATTAAACGATCGAGAAATATTTATCTATATATTTTAACTGTTTATATAATATGTGTATTTTTTTCACTTCACGCTGCATTCTGCATGTAGCAAATAAGAGCCTAGTGCTAAGATACTCCGCGCCCCACTTACCGCCGAATTCTGGAGACATTGCGTTTTGTTGCGTGAGTGGTGGATCTCAATGCCACGCTTCACCAGAGCGAAGAAATAAAAATATTTCATTTTCTCGAGTGGGAAGCGAACTCACAACCTGTCGCGTTTACATTCGCACGATTGTGCCCTTGTACCACGACACGATGTGTACATTTGATTTAATTTAAGTGAAATTTTGCTTACCTAAAGCTTTTGCTAAGAAACTTTTTATAGCTTTGTATCTGCGCTTAGTGCGGGGCGATATGCGACGCCGCGGAGTGCGGATGATCATCACCTTCTATTGTAAATTATTAAGAACGCAATTATTTAAAGTACCTTAAAAATATTATAATACTAATTTTATTATTAAAATAACAAAATTTCATATTATTCTCGAAAGGAACATAGAAAGAAGTGTAAGAGTATTTTAAATAAAAAAAACACTATAATAAAATTGAAAAATAAAGTTTAAAAGAAAAAAAAAAGAAATGTTGAATAGAAGCAATTATTGTGGCATAAGATTGTGAAGCACACTGTAGTCGGTATGTATGTAACTTACCGTGGTTAAAAAAATTATAATTTCTTATTAGCAACTCTTTACACATTGCATAAATAATATTTATTTCTATTATATTTCATAATACAAATATTATTGTTACCAAAAATATAACTTAAAATTAATTATGATTTTAATAAATTAATGAATAACTTTTGAATTTTAATTATAATATTTTATTTAAATAAATCATTCCTGTCTATATGTCAAACTAACATGAACGTCAAGTTTGCTTTATTAAGTTTGTATATTATTATAAAAAAAAAAATCAGCTGCATGCACTATGCGGGATACACCGCATATAGCATGGTAGGCAGAAGGAACCTAGTGTTAAGACACTCCGTTCTCCACTTTTCGTCGAATTTGAAGACACCAAGGTGCTATAGCTAAGAAAAGTAAAAAAAAATATTCATTAATAATAATTCATCCCCGCGAGTGGGGATCGAACCCACAACTATTGCATAACAGACACATACTTTTGCCCCTGCGCCACGACGGCCTCATACTGCTGTAATTAATTTTATACAATAATGTAATTATTTTTATACAATAATTAATTTGATACAATTACCTGTAAGTATATTATATTATTATCATTGCCTTACTTGCTGGTGACAAGACAGTATTCGGTATTAAGTGCCGCTATTCTACACGGAATGTCTCGAAAATTGTACGGAAACGGTTTCGTCGCTCTGGTGTCAAGACAAAGTGGGGCGCGTTGGGTTCCGCTACTCAGCATGCAATATCTCCAGAATTCGGCGGAAAGTGGGGAACGGACTGTCTTAACACTAGGTTCTCCCTGCCTACTCTGCTGTGTGTGAGATACAGCGTGAAGTCGATTTTTTTTATATCTTGTACATAAAAAAAATATGTGTTACCGTACGATATTTTAAATCATTCACCAGAATACACAAACAGGCCATGACCATCTTAAACTTAAAATTTTAAAAAAGTTTAACTGTCATTTATTTACATAACGTCAATAAAATTCAATTCGATTCAATTACAATAGAATTCAATTCGTCAATATAACCAAATCTTAGTTAAATTTCTAACAATGCTATTCAGACTACCTCTTCGTCTAGCTCCTTTTCTTTTGCCAAAAGTGAAATCTTTGAACCAGGTTAGGAAAGCAGGGAGCCTGTTACCACCGACCCAATATGATGTGCCGATACCGAGGAAACTGCACCTAATGTACGCTTTAAAGACATTCTGGGAAATTATTCCATTGTTTATTGTTACTTGTACAAGTCTGTCTTTCATGGTCCTTTCTATAGCGTGGGCTATAAAGAATAAGGTATTTTTTTTTATTTTAGTTAGATATTATTAGATTTTTGGTTTGTAATAGAAGACAAAATAAAAATAACATTTTAAACAATTTACCATCCCGTTATTAAGATATTGAACCAACACTTTGTTTTACTGATTGAAAAATAAATGTTTAGCTTAACGTTTTTTTTCGTATATATGCAGAGGGTTTGTAGTGACCATTTTTTGCCTATTTTTCGAGGCTAGACTCAACACACACTGAAACGTTTATGTGAATACTTTACCTTCATCAGTACATATCTTCAATTAATGATTTAAACCAACCTAAAATATCCAGGTAGACGTAGTATTCAGTACTCACAACCGCGAGAACATCTCGCGTACAATGAACCTACGGAACCCGTCAGTCCACAAGCTGATCATCATCAACCAGCGCTACGAGCCCTGGCCGGAGATGCAGGACGTGCTCGACAAGATGAAGATGGCGGAGAAACGAGCGCTGGTACGGTTGCAGACTTGTGCCACTAAGTAATGGTGGGATGAATCGTAGCCGCACTGAAGTTAGCTGTAGACTGTGCAGATTTAATATTAGGTTTCTTTTCCTCCTAAGGGCACAAATCGCAAAAGTTCAGAAAACATAACTTTAAGCGGCCACGATACATTAGTCGTACTGTAATATACAAAGAGTTGTTAAATAGTAGTTTTGAAGTTTTTAGTCAGTTATGCAGTTTTTGAATAGGACATGCACACGGGCGTATCTAGAGATGTCCAGGGAGGCCTTGTCTTTAGCTTTGAAAATTTTCAGGTTTATTTTATGTTAGTAGAAAGGGTTGTGTAATTTTTTTTTACATACCTAAAAGCATTATTTTTAAAGACTTCTAGGTAAATTTTAAACAAGTTGTAATCTGTATTACAGTGAAGTGTGTGTGCGTGTATATGTATATGTATGATATTTTTTCTTTTTGTATATTTTTGTATTTTTTAATGAAAGTACTATTATTATTTGTACTTTGATTACATATTTTTGATTAATGTTTATTTTTATATGGTTTTGAAATAAAACAATTTAATTTGTCAAGACTTTTTATTGTCATTCACAAGTGCTCGCTAACCTCTACAGACTACTAATAGATTTGTAATATCCACTCTGTGATGTTAGACGCGCGCGTTCAAAGATTAAAATTAGTGTAATTTTTTAACTTCACGCTCTATCCTGCATTTAGCAGCGTCGGCAGAGACAATTTAGTAGAGTTAGGACACTCCTTCCTCTTATTTCCGCCTTTTTTTAAATCATAGATTTTAGTGCATAATGTTCTTTTAAAAAGAATGAACACGCGCGGGTAACATCACTAAATACATTCATTCATACGTGTTAACAAATATTATAAAATAAAGTAAAAATAAACTATAGAATAGTAATTTCTAGTAAGCTCTTAGAATTGGAATGTTTGTTTGTCATCAGAAAGTCATCATTTTAAACAATCAATATATGAGAAAAACTGGACAAGCCTGAGGTCGGGGTCGCCGACCGAGGTTACATATAAAAATTGGAGGTCTTGAGTTTTTCTCAAATTCACACTTAGCTTATTAGCTCTTTCATGTAGATACCTCACTTGAACAAGCGGCTTTAATACCAAAATTTGCATCCGTTTTAAGGTTATTATTTTTTAGAAATTCTAAATGCAAGCACAATTGCATAGCTTTAGGTTTTTAACGCAAAGATTTCAGCAAATTTTGCGTTAAAAATATGAACCAACCCTAGGTAGAAGGAAGCTAGTGGCAAGTTCCTTCTACATCATTTCATTCTGTGCTCTACTTTCCGTCTAATCTTCGAGACATTGCGTGTTGACGGAACTCAACACCGCAATTTATTGTTAAGGCGGCAATATTAGAATAGCTGAGATATTTCCCCAAGTGTGATTCAAAGCTATAACCTGTCACGGCAGTGGCGGCCTAACTATGATCTGATAATGTCTCTGTTCTTAGATAATGTTAGTTTATTTGTTGACTTTCATATGACATAAGGATTATCCTACTTTGGTTTAAAATAATCACTAGAGAAACATAAACTAATATAGCTTTTTACAATTTTAATATCTAAATATTGATACATAAGATTCTTCATAAGAAAAAAGTGTTGCTATTAAGTGCATTTTTTTTATTTTTAAATATATTTTTTTATTGATATGGCAAGTTTATAGGCAAATAAAATTTATCCCGATTAAAAAGTCTTTAAACATTACACTATCTTTTTGCATTTGAAAACATATATTAGAATAATAATAATAATAATCATTTAAAAAAGAAATAAGTAGCGCTACATGTAATAAAAAAAAAACAATTATTAATAACAACGAATTTGTTTGAAATATTTCTGTTGCAATCAACCATGGTTGTTGTCCTTAACCGTTAACTTTACATTAAATTTCATTGAATATTTTTAAAAAAATTAACACTTATTTAACGATACAGAGTCTACAAGTCATATTAAATGTCAATTCACAAAAATTAAATATTTTTTTTTTACAAAACAATAAATTTGAAATACCATTATATGTATAAAGTGAGTATTTTTAAGTCTATGCAATTGTACCATGATTCACATTTACACGATTATTGACAAGAATTCTTAAGATTACATAATAAACGTAGTTGTTATTAAAAACTTTAGAAATTTCTTATATTAATATTTGTGCTTCGGATCACAACCGAATATATTATAATTTAAATTATAAATAAAGCTTAACAATTATTAAAAAAATAAGTTATTAAAATGTCACTTTCAAAGCTGAAACTAACGTAATAATCTATAATGGCAAGAAAATATTTAATCGCTTTTGAGCCAAAATAATGTTTTTAACGAAAAAAGTGACATTTATTTAGACAATTTAAAATTTCTTCTAATAATTGTCTACAGGGATTTAGTGCATTATTTATACAAATTGATATTTTTTATATTTTTAATAACGATATAAATTATATGATAAATATTGTGTAAATAGGATTATCTAGAATTTTAATGAACTCTTTATTTTGTGGCTGTAACTTTAAAACATTAGAAATTTCTTATTCCTTGGTGTCGATTGGGCATAAGCGTCCGGTTGTTAACGCTATATTTTCATTTCATCGCTCTGGAAACCAATCAAAGCGCGGAGTTAAATTCCGCCACTTAATACGGAATGCTTCGATAATTCAGCGGAACGTGGGGAACGGAGTGTCTGAACTTAATTGGAGGTTCACTTTGCCTATCCGGCTGTGTGCGGCATACAGCATGAAGCTAAAAATATATACTTTAAAACATGTTTTTTATTTAGTGTTTTTGAAAAAGAAGAAACTTCAAATTTTTAAATATATTTTCATTCAAGAATTATTGTGGCAAGATATTTAAATTAATTTTGGTATAGGATAGTATGAATTGGATATATAAAATCAATTCCTATATATTGAATACAACATTTTGATTCTCTTTAGAACAAGGAAATAATACTTATTACTATATTTTTATAAGATTATGGTTCCTATAATGTATTGATTGATTCTTTACATTTTGTGTAATGACGAAAAAATATTTTTAAATAAATATCTGCTGAATTTGCTTTTAAATTCAAAAAAGTATATTGCAATTGACAGTGAATCTTCTTTAACTTTTGCCATTATTTTCATGAATACTTTGACAAATTTTACTAAAATTCTCTTTTTGTAAAGAATATATTAAGATACATATAAATATATCAATATACTAATATTTATATGCACATTTAGTTTATATAAAATATTGTGATTTCATTATAAATTAAAAGAAATAATGATATTAGATTTATACATGACTACTGATCTACATTATTTTTTAATATAACTTTATATACAGTAGGTTAAAATAAATTAATATTTACAATAGGGAAGAATTAATGTATATTACAATATTTTTAATGCTTACCAATTATTTTTAGAGTAACAGTGTAATTTTTTTAAAATATTTCTCTAAGTTTGGAATATCTGCGAACTAACCGTAAACTAAATTAAATTGAGATACTATTTTATTATTTTAACATGAACTAAATGTGTTGTCAGTTCTTGCTACATCAATAGAGTCTAATTAACATATTTTTGTTTTATTAAAGATAGCGTCAAGATACTTCATTTTCCACTTTCTTTCGCATTCGAGGCAGATTTTCAGATTTTATAATATAATATTTTATCAGAGAAATGAAAATAAGATGAAATATAATCATAGTCTTTCTCATTTTGACAATTAAAAAAAATAATTAATGTTGTCGAGTTTTAAGTAGCTTTCAAATAGCTTTACGATTACTGCATAACTGAGGTCGTATGGATTTATATAAGACGATTTTTTATGTGAAAGGAAGTTTAAGTAACTTTCAAAAATATAAAGAAATAACATCTAAAATGATTATAGAATAAAAATATTGTAATACACAATCACAAAAATGGCAATTAAGTACGTTTAACATAAAAATAAGCTTAACAAGATAATAATTATATTATTATTATTATATTATATATTCAATTCAGTTTCGAAGGCTGTTTCTACACTGGCGGTCTTTTTAAAAAGTATTCAGTCTTCAGTGATAAGTATTTATTTTAATTTCAACTTTTTTGTATACGCTTTCTTTATATTATTATTATGTAAAACTTATGCCTACTATTGTAGGAATGACAGCCATTTTAGTCTATACGATTATATTTACATTTATTTATTGTTTTCTGTTGTTTCTCGTTTTTAAATTAAAATTATAAATAAACGAAAATCATTTTATTTATTTTCTAGATTTTTTTTAAATATATATTTTTGCGCCTTTTAGTAACATTAGTACATAAATATATTGTTAGAGTCCAAATGATATGAAGTTACTACAAATTTATACATTTCTAAGTTTACTATTAATTAATTACTAATTAACGTCTCTGAATTTAATGCATGCATTCATAGCATGTTATTTATAAAAAAATATTTGTATTTAGGTACAAATTTGGAGATGACATTTAATTTTAAGATTTTTTAGTTGAGACACAGACACAGATTTATTTTAAAATAGGAATTATTTAAAATGTATAATTTATGATGAAAATCAATAAATTAGTTGGTCTATAGTTTAATTATTAAGGCTAATTTACTTATAAAATAAATTTAACGTATATAAGACTTATTAAAATTAATTTACCTTTTTTTTTAAAAAAAGAAATGCTAAAAATATTTATGTATTCGATATAAGTCCCATATACCCTCGTTGAATCATAAGTTAATATTTCAAAGAGACAATATTAGCATCTGTTATTTATTTGGCAATGTTAGCATCTGTTATTAGTATGCTTTTTCAAATTTCTTTTCTTTAATAATAAAAAAGACCTTTAGGTTTATTAAATGAATATCAGTGTGATTACATTCGTTCAGATCTCCGTCACAAGTCCATAGCTTGCAACTTCCGAACTGAGTCGAGTACTCAAAAATCGATGTCACTATCGATTTTGAAATATCGATATCTTCAAACGATCAACGTTGAAAACCTCACAAAAATCAATATTCTCAATTGTGTGCCGCCCTTTTGCCTTGCATATAGCCTTCCCAACGTTTTGCCGTGTTTATAAATATCGGATCGGGATCCAATCCCGCTAATAAGTACAATTGATTCACGTGAGTTGCGTGATAGTCCCACCTTGCTATATTCGGACTAATACCTAAAGTAAAATGGCGGAGATCGTAGAAACTACCGCTGCCTGTGTCAAAGAGTGGTAAAAGCGTTTTTAGGGAAAGCATTCCGTCGTCGTACATTTTTTTCGCTAGCGATATGGAATTCTCACCTTCTATCACGTGGAGGTCGTAGAGACCGAGAAGCGTGTATATAAACCCATTTAGAACGAATAGAGGTGGTTTCGTTGGATATTCTTCGTACCTGAAAATAAATCAAATCAAATCATGTAAAAAAATATTATTTTTGGAAATTAAATGAATAGATAGCGATTGACCACTCTACTCCGCTTTATTTATGTATTTGATTAGGTCGTTCCAAAAGTATTTTTTTAAACATATAGAGCATGAGATAATATGAAGAGAAATGACCACTTAAAGTTATTTTTTGCTGCGAGACAGTAAGAAAATAAAGTTATTTAAATATTTTCATTTCCTAAAGACAGAATCGAATCCACAGCGACGGAAATGTTGTGGAATAAGACCAGCCCTGTCCGGCAATGTCAAAAACACAAAAACCCTTCAAATTATATAAAAGCCCATAATCCATAACCAAAAAAATCCATACATACCATACGTATTTATCCATCCACATTGCTTTCACTCCTCCCGCGTGGCTCGGGACGTCTAAAAGGTGGAGAGCTCTCCGCGCCGCGCGTAAGTAGTTTATATCTCCAATGCGATAGTAGGCGCGGGAGAGGAGCGAAATACCGTGACCTTGGCTCATTGCCGAGTGCCTATTTATTAAAGTAAAGGAATATAATAGAAAAATGTATGTGATAGAAAAATCGCTTTACGGTGGGTTTACTGAGAACTATAGCTTCAAAGAATAATTTTGACATTTTGTTACGTTGATAAATAATGTCGTACTTCTTCTTGTTTTTTTAATTGTTAACTAACATCCGTTGGCATTGCGTCCGTTGGGTTAAGCCACACTTAAGATTGTGTAAAGTTTAGAGTTTTATGAAATATAATGTTTTAATTATTTTAAGTAGTCTTTATCTTCACTGTGGTAGTACGCGCGAGAGAGGAGCTTCACTCATTACTAAGTTTAAGAACATTACAGAATTCACAACGAAAAATACATTAAGTAGAAGTTTGCCTTATGGTGGCTCAATGAGAACGTCTCAAAAGCCTGGGGTTCACGTTTAGTTACGCCACGTCGCTTTATATTATTATATTATAGCATTTATCGAAAGTTTGGGTCAATGTCAGAGAGAATTTAGTGATTAAATTCTCTGCCTTTCAAGCCCAACTGTACTAAAGTGGTGGAGTGGTTCAAAATTTCATGTTTGAATTAATTTTATATATTTTCTACATTTTCTAATAGACAGAATTTAATAAAAAAAATCTTTAGTTTACATTGGTCACTTCAGTCTGTCAGTAACTTCCTTTTCACATAAAAAATCGTCTTATATAAAATCCATACGACCTCAGTTATGCAGTAATCGTAAAGCTATTTAACCTTTAACCTCGGCCCACTTAGCCGCGATCACAGTGCGCCGGCGCAACAAAACCGCGACGCAAAAACTCTTTGTGTGCTGATGTGCTTGTTATTAAACTGTTTGATTAGTTATAAATAAAAAAGTTAAAAAAAATAATACAAAAAAAATACTCCTTGAAATTATTTGTATAGAAAAAAATATCTTTCTGTTTCGTTCAAATATATAGTAGGCAACCTCACTAGGTTACCTCTGCCTATCCTGCTTTTAGGACATTGTGTGTTGAGTGGAGGAATTCAACGCCGTGCTTTGTCTTGTTATTGTCACCAGAGGAAAATGAAAATAATTCATTCCTCCAAGTGGAAATCGAACCCACAAAAGTCGCGTTTACAGTCAGAGACTGAGCCGAGATACTTTTAGTTGTTTATACCAAGTGTATAATACATCCACGTTAAAATAAGTAGAAAATGTAGTAATTTAATTAGTTTTCTCAACTATCTGTCGCGGTATTCAGAAAATGTTACAGAAAAAAAATATATAAGTTTAATACTTTTTAATTATTATTAAGTAAGCATTTAAGTTTTACATATTTATTAGATACATATGTCATAAGTCCATCTTCTGACTTTAGAACTACATATATTAAAATACTCGCTTTCATGTCTGGTTTTGACTGCGTAGTTAAGGGAAATAACTAATAAGTATTTGTGTATGAAATATGATAAATGTTACAGACTGAAAGTAACTCTGACTACAGGTATGCCTTGTAACTGATATCCCAAACATCTTTTAAAATATTATTTAATAAATAATGCCTTGGCTCGTGATGTGTCTAGTGGTTAGAACTCTTTATAGTTGTGATCGTGAAGAACCCAAAATCTTTTAGAGATTCAGAGGCAACAGTTTTAAGAATTCCATATTATGCCATTAGAAGGTATCGCTTTAATAAGATATTTGCCATCAGAAGTTGTTCTTGTGTCAGTTATTTAGATAAGTGTAGACTCGACAATATAACATTGTCATAACTCGAAGCTCGTCCGAAGATAAGCCAAGAGCGCGTCCTAACTTCCTCTCCACTATAACTGCGAACTAGTTATAATAAAAGGAAGAAAGAGTACGGGCCCCTCCCCGCCCCTACACCGTGAATTCCTACCAGACTGCGGCTGCAACAGTCTTATTGAACTCTCCGGGACGTTTGTGTGTGATCTTTCCGAAGGTACTTGTTACGCTTGTTTATATTAAGATTGTATTAGAATAGTGATTCGTGATGTTGATTGATTTGTGAGATCAATATAAGTCGTTGGAACGAACGCACTACCGCTAGGCGGCCGATATGTTAAATAAACGCACGGCACACAACTCACAGTCGTGTCTCGAACCGTAGGCGGACACTACTACATACACCAGAGTTCCAGGACATAAAATAGCACCACACACCCATACGAGACAGGCGGACACTACTACATACACCGGAGCTGGGACATAACAGCACCACACACCTACTAGTCGTATACCAAGTCGTAGAAGTGGTACACAATATATCAATGACCAACGCCATACAAGCATAGCTTACGTATCGCGAGCGTACTGCGAGACGGCATCAGCCACGACATAGTTAATGTCGCTATAACAGTTCGCATAAGCCCATCACGTCAGCCTTCGCGACGTCAAGCAACATTCAATATTATAATATGGATCAAAGATCCACAATATGTGTCGCTCCTACACATATATTGCCTTTATAAGAAATTCGATCCTAAAAGATCGTGCCATCATAGACTTCGAATTATCACATTATATTTATTATACATTTGGTACGAGTCTTTATGTGCATCATATTTATTACAAATAAAGTAGTAGTACTTAATAGTTCGACTCGACCGCTGCCTTCCGAGCATCACCACCACCTATATATACGAAACGACGGTCGCGACACTCGGGACAACAATACACGAACTCGTCTCGATTAATATTTTATTCAAAATATATAGTTTGTATTATTCATAATTAACTATGTTATTTATGTGCATTGCCATGCATATTTTATTTTATTTATTTATTTATTTTTTTACTTATTTATACTCAAGGTATATACTGTTACAGCCTGTACCTGTTCACATCGAAATAAATGGTATGATGTAATACAGTATAGCGTTACTTGACTTGGACTATATAACACAAAAAAGATTCTTCAATTCGGAGTTCCCGAGATTAGTGCGTTCAACCAAACAAACTTTTTAGCCTTATAATATTAGTATAGAAGTATAGATAGTTCCCGAATAACTATGTAACTAAAAATAGACACACTTAACACACTTTGATAGCATCAATTAACTAAAGTACCCATTAGCGTCAATATTGTAGTAGATTCCTTTAAGATTTATTACCTACAGTTGAGTTGAGTTTTGGTTTTCATTTTCAATCTTAAGAAATAACTGTTTAGACACGAAAATTACACGAAAGTAAACAAAAGTCACATGGTTTTTGTTTCTATTAATAAAATTAACTACTAACCTTTAAAAGCTTTGGATTAAACACTAACTTTAAGCTTATAAGATTTAAATTATTCTTGAGTAAGCATTGATATTTACAATTAATTACTCATAGATTTTTACAGATTTGATGAACTGCTGAGTTAAATATCATTACGTAAAAAAATAAGTATCATAATATTTTTCTATTTACACTTGTAGTCTAATTTCGAAACATTCCAAATGGCAGATACCAACGCTGCGTATTGTCTCACTAGAGCAGGGAAATGAAAAACATAACACAAACATATTCTAAGAGAATAGTGCAAAGGCAACAAACAAATTTTTATTTAATACAACAAAAGCAAATTCAAAGCAAACAACTTATTCAATGAAACTAGCGACTCGCTTGTGGCTTCACATGTTTGAACTACATAATTATTAATTTACTAATCTGCATTACTTAATAAAAATATTTTAAAAACAATATTTATCAGTATATTGTAAAAGTAAAGTTTCGGCCAATTCAATAAAATAGTTATTTATAGCAATTATATCGAACAACATTATTTAAAATAGTATAACTTTTTTATTCATAAATCGGTTGAAATGAAACAGACACAAGATATGATATTAAGAAAAGTTTTCCAAAATGAAATAGTGAAAACTGCAATTAAATCGGTTAAGCCATTACTGAGATTATTAGAGTGAACAAGCGCACAAACAGACAAAAATCTTAAAAATCCTTGTTTTTGCTTCTATTGTTTGTTAATAAATGCCACCATAACATTTTTTCATATATAAAATATTTTTTGTAGGATCCGTTACGATTTTATCTTATTATAATATCGATCGTATCTTATTATAAGTAAGTATAGATACTATATACTTATATAGTATACACTTATATTAAGATGGTATAGTAAAAAACTTACCACCCAGGCTTTAGATCCGGTACACCAGGTGCCACTCTACGCCTTGCAAGCACCGGCCATCCGCCTCGCGCCCTCTGATTGGTGGCCAGCCATCGAGCCGCCGCGTAGAAATGAGCCGTGTGAGAGTGTGAGGATATCACTATGTTAGATATACAGCCGGACCCGGATAACACTATGCTGGATATCTGTCCGGGCGAGGGTAAGAAATATAGTAAACTTATGAATACATGAAAAAAAACAACAAATGAAAGTACTACTGCGAGGCTTAAGCTGATCTTTGCATTTGTGTGAGTGTTTCGTAGGTGTGACGACTGGCTAATCCTGCTTTTTGTCAACCCGCATAAACCTCTTGTATTGTTAGCAGCGACATAAATTTAGTTATATTTTATTCTTGCGTTTAATTTGTTTAAAAATGAAAGGTGAAGTTGGCACTATCTCTGTACAAGAGTGAAGAAATGTATGTGACTAATAAGTAAAGAAAAATTAAACGTGGATACATCATTTGATAATATAACGGAGCGATTCACTATTAAGTCAAAATTATGAGTATAATAGTGAAAATTATGAGGATACAATATCCGGTGTAAAAGAACTGATATATTTTTTATTGATGTCTAATAATAAACTTTATTTTAAAAAGTTTTTTTCTGGCTCTAATTTTAGTGGTCACTTATAAAAATGCAAAGCTCAGCTTAAGCCTCGCGAAGTCGCTCGTATTTCATAAGCACGAATATGACAACCATTTATAGAGTACACGATCAAAGACAAGGATAGCAAACATGTCAGTTCTTTTGTAATATTATAATTGTCACTAAAGTAATTAGGGCAGCCTCAATTAGTAGTAGTACTCATAGATTAGTGGTTAAGCATTGAGCCGTGTTGTAGAACTGAGGAGCATAAGTGAGAAGAAATTCGTTATGTTAGATATACAACCGGTTCTGGATTGACTAACTGACTGACTATTCATATTCAAATTAACAGCCCAGAGAAGGAATAGATAGAGATAAAATAAGATAAAGTTGGTTTTAACGTTACTAGTTTTTAACCTCTCGGTAAGAGGTAGAACTTACAATCATTGCATGCAACGTACAATCACGTTAAAAATTGTCTTAAAAAATTATTCCAATATTGTAACCATTCACATTATTTATATTAACCGATACCTCACTAGTGGTCTATAGTATTTGGGTATCAAATTAGGAACATTTGTTTTATAGCTTCACCTTGTATCTCATATATAGCAGGGTGGGAGAGGGAACGTAGTGTTAAGACGGAGTGTTCTCCATTTTCCGCCAAATTTTCGAAACATTGCGTGTTGAGTGGCGTAACTTAACATCGAGCATCTTTAGAAACATTTCATTGGCAATAATAAATAAAACATATTAACTTTTTCTCACCTTAAATTTATTTCTTGGTGATTTTCGTTTGGGTTTGTCCTGCAAAGCCCAGCCCTTTTGCATATCTATTATTAGGTCTCGTGTTATCTTCCGCCATTTTGAATCTACTCCTATACCGTAGTACGTGTGGTCATCCTATGAAATAGGAAAAATAATTAATGAGGAAAACAAATTTATTGCAAGATATATAAATGGTTTTATTTCATAAACGAATTACTAATAGTTGGAAATTTAAAACAAAAAATTCGCAATAATCGAACACGCATTTCCTAACCGAAACCATAATATTTATATTTTAAATCGTTTAAATACAAAAAGTTACTTAAATTATATATTTTTTAATTAATAACAACTCCATGCTCTTTCTAGCGTAGCGGGGTAGGCAGAGGGAACGTAGTGTAAAGCATCAAATTTTAAACATTTAATAATAATAACAATAAAAAAAACTAACCTGCGCATGAATAAGCTGTAAACTCGTAACATAATGCAAATACACCGTCTCCTTCTTATCTTTATTTTGTAGCACCACTGTTATCGAAGAATTGGGGTTCAATTTCAGATCCATGCTTAGTACAAAATCCTGAGTCAAATTCACACTTAACCACACTTGACTAGTGATGTGCCCAGACGTTGAAAATTTAATGACTTTAGCTTTCAATTCCGTATCAAACTCCCTGGCCATCACTGCATCATTACTTACAACCCAATTTTCCAGAACTTTCTCGCTATCATCTATCACTTTAACCCTGGGCTCAGGTTCCGTTATATTTTTGCTATAATGGGCTAACCCGAATTGGGCTATTTGAGTAGGATAGAAGAACCCCTTGGGTTCCCATTGTGTGGACACGGGAACTCCTTCAATTCCACTGATGCATTTCACCCTATCCCGCACTTCAACGTTGTAATTCTCGAAGGTAGTGAATGTACCGCGCGGATCATATTTCTTTCTAGGATGATACACTTTGCTGTAACTGTGCGACCATTCAAATTTGTCTACGCCACCTACTGACGATATTTTGCCGTAAATCTAGAAATAGATTTTTTTTATTTATAAGACTTTTTTCTTTCTTTCTAGAAACTAACTATATTATGTCATACTCAGTAGCTTCATATTTATTTTAACATCACGTGCTTGTGAACGGTTGTGAACGTGCTTTGTGTTATCAGAGCGCGGATATTAAACTAATTTAAATATAATCACTCGAGGGAGAATCGCGGTCACTATCATCGCGTTTACTATCAAATACTATCTCACTACATCAGCATAAGTAAAATTTGTTTTTTTTTTTCAGTTTCACGCTGTATCCATGTAGCAGGCTAGGCAAAGGGAACCTAGTGTTGAGAAACTTTGTTCACCACTCTCCAGCGAATCTTTGACGCATCGCGTGCTGCGCTTTTTGCCTAGATAAGTAAATAAATATACATATATATATAAATTAATTTTTCATTCCCCCGAATGGGAATCGAACCGACAAGCATCACGTTACAATCACACGCTTGTGATCCTGCGGCACTACGGCCTCAAGTAAAATACAAAAAAACTGAATATAATAGAGGTACCTATATAAAAAAAGCAAATATGGCTTACCTCAAAATATTTATGTATGAACGAGAAAGGCACGAACACCTGGTCGCGGTCGCGTCGACACGATACCGAGTATTCCCCATTTATAGAGCATTCGATTTCATCGCTAATACGTTCTACTAACTCGTTGGATGGTATTGAACCTACTGTGGATAAAAAAAAGGTATGCGTAAAAAAATATCGGTGAAACTTCTGATAAAGAGAATGTTTTATACAAAGAGCGTTTGATAACAGAAAATACCTTAGAGTAATACAGTTAATTTCAAAAAATTTTACCGACTTCAAATATCTAAATAATAATTCTATCTATATTACACATATTGGAATTATTTTCATTATTATGAGTTGGAATATATCTTATTTAAATTAACAAGGATCATCTCGACAGTGTCTTTGGTATTCGCAAAAATTGTGTAATACAACAAATTACCTTGGTGAAATTCATCTAAAAGCAATATAACAAATAAATATATTTTTTTTTAGAAAACGTATTTTCCAATTTATATTTTTTATATGTTTTGTTTTGTGCAATAAATAAAAGAGTATAAATAAAATTTGAACGTAGTAAATATTTTTATACATTTTCTAAAAAAAGTATTTTTATTTAGTTTAGTATAGAACAACACTTAAAAAATATTGAAACATTATGATAATTAATAAAAACAAATTTCCTATATAATAAAAATAAAAAACTAAAATATATACATATCAAACTGCATACTAACTGGGTCTATTCACCAGATCTCCACACCTGCCCAAATAGAACGTCACAAGAAGTACGCCCCCGCACAACGCTACTAGTGCCAAGCGCATGTTCAAGCGCACTAGCATCATTGCTATCACCTGCTATAATCAAAAAAATATCTCTATTTAAATTTATCTATAATATTATAATAATAATTTCGTATATTTTTTGTTTACAGTATACTATTGTGAATTTAACGTAGTCCTTAATGCTTCGTTGTAGAGAGCGTAGGGAAGTAGTTACAAAATACAAAACTGTTTGTTGGTGGAAATGTAAGCCTTTTTCCTTTTGTTAATAAAATATTAACCGACTTCTGTAAAAGAAGGAAGCTATCAATTGAACTGTATTTTTTTTATGTTTGTTACATCAGAATGTTTGACTGTGTGAACCGATTTTGATGATTCTTTTTAGGCTTCCGTACCTTTTAAGGGAAAAAGGAACCCTCATAAGATTACTTTGATGACAGGCTGACTGTCTGGCTGTCTGTCAAGAGCCTTTATTGAGATAAAGGAATGTTTGGAGATGTCGAGGAAATTCAAACCATATACATAAATCTACGGCCCCATGATTTCCTGAAAAATTAAGTATAGAAATACTTTTACTCGTTTACTTTAAAAAAAATATGGCCGTTTGTTTACATAGTAAAAAACGCGTATGTCAACACTATAAAGGAAATCGAAATTAATAGGGTACTTCCGGTAAACCTAGAAATATGAATTTTGGCAGCTAACATCGACAGGTAGTATTAGTTCAGGAAAAAATCTGAAAACTATACATTTATGGTTAAATCCTAAAAAATAATAGCCTAAAAAGGGGGGCAAAATTTGGTATTAAAACCGCTAGTTCAAATGTAGTTCAAGGTATGAGATGAAAGGACTCTGACTAAGTAAGGAACCCTCGGTGGGCGAGCCCGACTCGCGCTTGTCCGGTTTTTTATTTGAAAGCTGGTGCTTCCCGTGTGGACACATTTTAATTTAGTATACATTTCTGACAATGTTATCCATAATAAAATCACATATATCTTAAGTCTTCTTTGCATTAAGTATGTGAGCGACAAATGGACGAATAACTCAATATCGCACCAACCGATTTCGATAATTCTTTTTTTAAAGAAATTCTTCTTTTGAAAAGAATACACCTCAAGCGTTAATTATGGGATCCGGTTGAAGTCGTTGGTTTTTTTTTGTTAAAAATTATTAGTATTTAAAAGGAGGAAAGGATTATTATTATTTAATAGGAGTACGTTCAGTATAAGCATTACACGCTCATTTTTTAATCGCAGTGGAGACCGGGCTTAGTACTTACGAACGGACTTCAGTAAGATTCTTAAGTAATTTGCCGAGGATTGAAAAGGCCAGTCGTGGCACTGGAACACAAATATGTGACTGTAAAAGCGACTGGTTGTGCGTTCGATGTCCACTCGAGGAAATGAAAAATTTATATTTTTATTTCTTCGCTCTGGTGTCGAGGCATACGGCATTGAGTTCCGCCAACCAACTGGCAATGCCTTTAGAATTCGGCGGAAAATGAGGAACGGTGTGTCTTAACCTTAGGTTCCCCCTGTCTACCCTGCTGTGCGCGGGATACAGCGTGAAGCTGGTAGAATTGATTGATTGGCCGTTGTGTCTGTGTTTGATTGTAAACTTGTGGGTTCGTTCGATTCTTAAGTAGAGGGGCGATTATTTTCATTTCTTAGCTCTGAACATAGTACGGCGTTCAGGTCGCGCAATGGCTGGGAGAAAAGTGTAAGAGGGAAACAGACTCCTGCTCCTCCTACTCCACAACATCCTCGAGATGTGTTTTTTTACTTTAGTTAAAATAATTCTAAAGTCCTTCAATCAAAAGTGGGATCTTCTCTTTCATTGATTATAATGTGTTTCGGGACTGTACGGTCCTCTTTAATGGAAAAAAAACAACGCCGCGAGCAGAAAGCTAGTTATTCATGTCTTATAAATTAGTCATTCATGGTTTTCGATTTTCTATCCATATGGGGAATTAATGTATGCCTAACCACAAGAACTGAGTTTATTTAAAATATAATCATTTCCTCATATAGAATTCAAGGTCACAATCAAAGAATACGAGGAAAATATTTTATTATTGGAGCTTGTTTAAGAAAAATAAATTTAATTAATTGTTTAAGAAAAATCATAGATTTATGTTCAATTATTATTATTTTTTGTTAACTTTAACTTTTTTCCGCAACTCTCTCTAAAAGACACAATCAAAGAATACGAGGAAAATATTTTATTATTGGAGCTTGTCTAAGAAAAATAAATTTAATTAATTGTTTAAGAAAAATCATAGATTTATGTTCAATTATTATTATCTTTTGTTAACTTTAACTTTTTTCCGCAACTCTCTCTAAAAGACACTCCATTCTCATTAACACTTCTACTTCAGTCCTCCACTTTCCGCCTTATTCTTTAGGCATTGCGTTGCTTGCCATTGATTGGTGGAACTGTTTTTTAAATTGGTTCAATGCCACGCTTTGTTACCAGATGCTCGTTACCAGAGCAAGGAAGGAATGAATCGAACCTGTCACATTTACAGTTGAACGCTTGTGCCCCTATGCATCGACTGGATGTTATTTATATACAACATGTAATAAGTAATTTTAATAAACATTAAATTGCTAGGGGCCATTCATGGCGCAGGGGCACAAAGTGTGGAAATAAAAAATTTACTTACATTTATATTTTCATTTCTTTGCTCTGGTGTCGATTCAAAGTTCGGTGTTAAGTTCCACTCAACACACTATGCCTCCAGAATCCGGCAGAAAGTGGGGAACCGTTTGTCTTAACACTAGGTTCCCTCTGCCTACCCTGCTGTGTGGAATACAGCGTGAAGCTGATTTAATTTAGATTTTTTTATTACTACTATGTGTAGAAAACATCATTACTAAACAGTTTTGTTTAAAAACAAGAAAAACTCTTAAATGGTATTTGATTGCCAACACTGTAGTGCCAAATGCTTAACTCTAAATACAATTTTCAAAAGTTGGCACCCATTTGAAAATTTCAATGCCAAAAACCTTAATTTTAAAGAAAGTGGTATAAAATAATAGTATACTTTCTATACTGTATTTTTTTTGCTTTATCCCACACATAGCAGGGTAGCTAGAGGGACTCTGGAAACCTAGTGTTCCAGATTGCACACACACACACATATATTAAGACACTTCCATTTACCACTATTTGGCAAGTTCATGAGGCATTCATTTAGTTATTAGGTAGGTTTCTTAACAATTACTATCTTCTATATGCAATTTTTGTTTGCTGCATCAATTGGAAATGACTAAAATATACATTTTATCTAGCTTATTTTTTTATATATAGCTATCTTTGATAAGAAAGCTTTATAATGGTTATTATTAATATAAGTAACTTAAGTTCACGCTTTATCCCTAGCAGGGTAATCAGAGTGAACAGAGCACCAAACGCTATGGTCTCTACATACATCAATTCAATCATTAATATAAGTATTATATGGTAAACCAAGTTTATTGTGTTGGTTTTATATTTGAAGGACATCTAATTCTAAAATTAATAAATATAATTAATTTTTGATTTTAATAATAATTACATGAGAATACTTGTTTAAGTGTGTAAAGATACACTTTTGAAATAAAAAAAAATAACATTATAATACTTATTACCTTATATGTACAAGAAATACTGATGACCAAGTACTAAAAATAACTCTTCCATGTAATGAATTAAAATTGGTAGGTATGTGGTTTAAATCATAAATAATGCATGCTTTGTTTCTCCACCTCTGTCTTGTCATTGAATTTTTAAATTGCAATATGTGTAATTATATTATTTTTTTATTATAAATATTTATTAAATTTAGAATTATAAAAGGTAAATAATAAGTAATAAAATTGTCTATAACATAATCATTATGGAGTTAAAAGTAAAACATGTGATGCTATAATGACATTAAAGAGTAAAGCAAATAAACGTGAAGCTTAGTATAAACAATTTCGACCTCATTTTCATTTGCCATACGTTACACTGAACGTATTAAAACATTTTTGAACGTACTATCTTGTCTTATAATATTTTAGGCGATGCATCTAAAAACTGGTTGATAATCGGATCGAGTTTACGTAGGCGTTATAAATATCTTGTTTATTTACATGTTAACACTTATAGATACGATATTTTCTTTTATTAAATAGATATATCATAAATTTCCTAACTAAAAACTAAATAATCATTAAACTTAGAAACGAAAAGAATTAGATATAGAGAATAAGAAAATATATTTACTTTGCCCACTGCGGTCCATCCGTCTCGATGTCCGATCTGACTATATTGTGAACACTACACGCAAAGAATAGTCACATAATTAATTGGCAGGCACACGTAAAGTATAAAGCAAAGTAATAGAACTTTCACTTATGTTTCTTAACAAATATTTTATAGTAACACGATATCAATCGCCGCACACCGACTATGTGTGATATTGGCTGTGGACTGTGACAGTCGATTTCAGTTAACTCTGACAGCTAATTTGACCGTATTGTGACACATTCCTTTGAGTGCTGCCACATTCAAAAATATTGAAACTCTAAGTATTTAACATAATATATTTTATTTCGTATTGCAACACTGACACATTCCTTTGAGTGCTGCATTCGCATTCTTATATCACATGTTCAGATAAAAATAAATTTTCTATTTTCTATATTTACAGTCAAAATATTGCATTTAAAATTTTAAAACATGAATTTTATATTTAGGAAATACCACAAATACAATTCTACACATTATTTACAAATTAATAGATCAACTGCTGTTATTTTTGAAATATTTAAATAATGATTATAATATTATTTAATAATAAAAAAACCATATTAACCAAACATCGATTATATTTCAAATACCAGGTATAAGATTTAGGATTGTTAATAAATGAATAAAAAAATAATATCCTAGAATTAAAATAAATGATTTCACATCTATATATGTGAAATCATTTATGTTGAAGAAACCAAAACAAAATCAAATCTGCGAAGAAACCAAAAGTTATTAAAACTGTAATTTAATAGCTTTCGACACATCTTTCTAGAATAGGCTTTAGGTAAATGCGATTATGTGGTGACATGCACTTTGACTTACGGTCACACACAGCAGATTAGAACAATGTTATATCTTATTTCTTTTATAATATTGTTACATAATCAAATAAGAATGAAGTACAACTCTAGATTAATATTGAGACAAGACATACTGCTGGTATATGTCTATGATATGTAAAATATTATATTATTCAAAAACTAAATTATATAATATTTTTATATTGTTTGTAGGTATGTAATTGTGTCAACTATAACGCAATAGTACCAAATCTTAATCTAAAATATTTATAAAAACTGACTACAGGTACTTGGTACTATTAAGAACAATAAAATGTCATAATAAAAGAAAGAAAATTTCACGTAATTTAAATTGCCTGTATTTAATTACTTATTCATTAAACTTTTGATCTTCTTCATAGTAGTAGTCAATAGTAGCTGTCGGTGCATTATTAATTAAACATATCACAAATATTGTAATTAATTAAGATAGATACGCTGAGAATGTGATGTCGCAGATGCAAGTGATCGTAATATATAAGCGATCAAAGAAACAGTTTTAACGAATAAAATAACTGAACTGTCAAGTTTGCTTTTATTTTACGGTTCGTTATTCATTGTTTGCTTCTCCGGCATATAAATACCAACTTATGGGTACCTTAGTGCAGTACAGTAGCTACCACATTAAAGGGAGTCCGTCGTGCGTGTTTAAAATTGACTGCTATATAATAGAAGTTAAGTTTAAAATGGCGTGAGCGTATTATATTAGATTAGGTTATATTTATCAGCAGGGTGTACATCGCATTGGAAGTGCGCGCGGAGGTCAGTGTGCGCGGGAAGTGGGTCAGGGCGGATGCACCGGCGTCGGGCGGGCTCGTACGCGGTCGGGCGGGCTCGGATGGTCTCGGGCGGTGTCGGGGGCGCAGGCGCGCTGCCGCATCGATCGCCGCCCACGCGGCGCAGCGCCAAGTGCTCCGCGAGTCGCGACGCGAACCCCGGGCTGTGCCCCTCGAAGATGGCGGCGTGAGCGCGCGCCCGCGGCCTCCGGCGGTCATGCCGCGATGGCCAGAGAGGTAACCACGCGACCGCCCCTAGCGCCGCCGACCTTGCGCCCCTTGCGTCGTGACTGACTGACACGCCCGGAGACATGGTTACTATCCTGGTGCCCTCGCCCTCTCGGCCTCCCGACCTCCCGACCTCCCACTGCCGACCACCGCGCCATATATGCGATGCAACCTGTATTATTCAAATCTGTGCTAGTTTACATATTATGTACTTTTGTGATAGTGTCTTTTCACACGTTTAGAACTATTGATTAGTTGCTGCTTTCATTCAGAAATCTGTATTCCACATTTTCACATTATTTATATGTATGAGCTAGATGTATCTAATACAGTTTATAATATATTACTTTTATATAATTAAAATTAATTGTAATCATAATATTAGGTGCGCTAACTTTTACAAATGCATATTTATTAAGTACTTTTCACAAATAAAGTGAAAAATGAAGTAGTATTTAATAAAAGAAAGTGTTAATAAATATCGGTATAAAGGGCTAGTGTAGTCGGTTGGCACATGCGTGACAGCGTAGCACCGTAGTCCGTAGCGGTCCGTAGCGCTTGGCGTAACTAGACACTCGGTTTTTACCTCAATTTACTGTAAATTTTAACCATGAATATAATTTATAGAAAACTATTTTTTTATTATCATTAGCGTAAATCACACTCGGTATTAGCGTAATTTGTGTGAAAAGATTAATCCTAGTCTTTCAGGGAAGATCTTCACACAAAAATGGCTAGGTTTCAACCCTTTTTTATGATATAAAGTGTATTAGCTAAATGGATTGCCTCAAAACGAGATATTGTTCGGTAAGATACTATCAATATTAATGCCGATGTCAAGACATGAAAGATGCGCTCAGAATTTGACCAACCAGTCTTCAATCGTACGTATAACATGATTTATTGTATTTTTCAGCTTCACATTGTATCCTGGATTTAACAGGTTAGACAGAGAATCTGGGGACCTAGCGCAAAAACACTTCATTCCCATTAAATCACTTCTGTTCGCCATTGTCCACCGAATTCTCGAGGCATTACGTATTGAGTGGCGGAACTCAACGCAGCGCTTTACTTCATTTCCAGAGTGAGAAAATGAAAAAAATAAATATTTCATTTTCTCGAGTGGAAATCGAACCTACAACTGTGGAACTCCTGTTCTCTCTATCTAGCTTTAACAATCGCACGCTTGTGGCTCTGCACCATGACGGCCCCAATACCATTTAATATATTTATTTATACATATATTTTAGGATTTTAATATAAATTTTGATTGTTAACATTGCTCAAAATGTATTACGGCTCCATAAATAATTTTATTTTGTTAGTTTAAAATATACGGTATGTTCTTGCTCATAAGTTAGTCCCGTGAAAATTTGACATTTCTAGTATACTTAAACGTCAAAAGTTACACTAAAAATGTCGTTTAATTCTTTTCTAGCACAGACTTACTATTCACTATTCATATGAATTCTATATATAGAAATATGATTTAATAGCTTCAGGCTGTATACCGCATGTAGCAGGGTAGGCAGAGGGAACCTAGTGCTCTAAACTTTTCGCCCAGTTTTCGAGACATTGCGTGTTAAGTGGTGGAACACAACGTTCCGCGTTGCAACAGGACGAAAAAATAAAAATATTAAATCGTTTATTCCCTGAGTGAGAATTCTCTGATATTACTTCAGGGTAGGCATAGAGTATCAAGTAGTATCTCTATACCACATTTTCTCATTAGACGATGCGCGCTTAGTAACTCAATGCTACATTTCATCAAACCATACTATGGAAATGCAAATATTCAATTAATATCCCTAAACAAGTATCACAAGGCCATCACGCCGAAGTGGAATAGCGTCTGACAGTAAGCGATGGTTGTGGGTGTGTTTCCCATTTGGAAAAAAGTATTATGTACATTTCCCCTCAGGTCCGGTCGTGGTACAGAGGCACAAAAGTTTCATGTAAAATCGACTGGTTGTGGGTTCCAACCCCACTCGAGGAAGTGAAATATTTATTTACATTTATATTTAATTTCTTCGCTTTGCTTTTTGGAGGCAAAAAGCGCCGTTGGGTTCCGCCACTCAGCACGCAATGTCTCCAGAATTCGGTGAAAATTGGGGAACTGAGTGTCTTAACACTAGGTCCCCTCTGCTTACCCTGCTGGGTGCGGGATACAGCGTGAAGCTGATTTTTTGATTTATCTTCTCTGGCAGGAAAGCATTTATGGTTGATTTCCGCCTCTCACTACGTAGTGTCTCTATTTTAGGCGAAAAGCTTAGTGATTTTTTTAACTTCACACTGTGTACCGCACATACCAGGGTAGGCAGAGGGAACCCAGTGTTACGATACTCCATTCCCTTTTCGCCGAATTTTACATTGCGTGTTGAGAAGCGTAACTCTACGGCTCTCTTTGCCTCCCTATGAGAGCGAGGAAATGAAAATATTAAATATTTCTTTCCCCCAGGTGTAAATCGAGCCTACAACCTATCACGTTTACAGTCGCACACTTGTGCTCCTACTCCACGACGGCCTCAAAAAGACTTTGCTAATCTCAACACTACATTTTCTTCTCCTAAATTGCTGTATGTGGCATAAAACATGAAGTTAAAAACGTTCCCTTAATAGGATATGTATTCTTATTCTTTATTTTTATTCAAATATGCCGGAATAATGCTGTAAAGACGATAATTTATTTATGACCGTATAAACTAAACATTTAAATTTCGAAATGTCTAATAAAAATGGTAGAATGTGTCATTTTAAACTGTCATTAATTTCAGTTATGAGCTGTAGTATTACAAGATTGAAATGTATTGAATAATTCATTGTATTACCTACTAGAGGTACATTTTTGTGCTGTAAATAGGTATATAAATTAAATTTTTATTTTCTTTTATATGATTACTAGCGTTGGGCGTCAGCCATTTATAGTGTTATTTGATAAATGTACTATCAAATACAGAAAGACTTTTTTTTAATTTCAAAAACTACTGGAGTTTCTGAAAAAAATCTTTAGCTTTATCATATGAGTATAGATATTTAATTAACATTAATTTTTCACTCAATCCCGCCACTTGCCACAAAATGTTTCGAAAATTGGGCGGTGCGTAGAGAACGGAATCTTAACGAAGCCTTAAGAATTTGCCGGAAAGTAGGGAATGGCACTGCGTTAAGACACTAAGACATTTCATGAACACAAGGTTTGCTCTGTCCGCTATGCGCGATACAACGTGAAGCTAAAAAAATAAAAAAGTGAGTTGAGTGGCAGAACTCAATGCCACATTTTTTTTATCAGAGAGAAATGGAACTGGGAAATGAATGTCTTAATACAAACTTCCGACTGCCAAGCCTGATATGTAAAAAAAACCGAGAAGTTAAATATACCAAGAAAATCGTATAGTCCTCTACCTCACACAAACTAAATCCATGCAAAGTAAAAATAGAAGTGACTGGAGTATAGAGTGTTCTATATTAGTTGCGACACGCCAAAGAGGATCTATAATAGACTAATTTATCGAGTTAGTACGTATTAAAACTTACAAGCTGTAAGATCGATTCGATCGTGAGAGTATAACGAGGCAAGGGATCCGCGTTAATTCCACCACTCAGCGTTAATCCGCCCCCCCAGTTTCTGCGACTACCGATTTTACTTGCGGCTGTTCATTATATTACAATAAAAAAAATTCTATAGGTAATAATATTTATTTTTTTAATTTCCCACACATAGCAGGGTAGGCGGAGGAACCTGGGAACCTAGTATTAAGACACCACGTTCTCCGTTCAACCAGAGCGAAGAAATGAGTATATTATATATTCCATTCCTGCATTCAGTGGAAATAGATCCAGAACCGTGGCGTTTACATTTGCACGCTTGTGCCCCTGCGCCATTCGACTAGATTCAATGATAATAAAAATAAAAAGTTTATATCGGCGTCTGACAGAATAAAGCACGGTGTTGAGTTTCCTCAGAAATAAGCAATGTCAGAAACTTGCATAGAAAGCAGAGAACGAAGTGTTTTTTTTTTGAACAGAGTGAGCTTCATTTTGCACCTTCTGTAAAATATTCTTCCTCTCTTCTTCACCAGATATATCTGGTTATTAATAAATTATTTTTATTTAACATTATATATAATATTAAATTTGCCTCTACCTGCCAATCACTACTAATGTACCGATTTTGATGAAATATAGACTGTTCCCTAAGTTGGAAAGAAAAAAGATCATCTAGAAAGACTTTTAGCTGAAAAGAAAATTGTTGACAAAATCACTAACATACTACACTTACATAAAATTTAGCACCATTACTTGGAACTCTAAATAGATCATATCACATCATTCTCAAATATTAGTTTTTTTACTCCCAGGTTCCCTCAGCCTCATCTGCTATGGGTTGCTGCTATTTTTTTATCAAATAAATATATTATTCAATTCCAACAAATCACACATGCATAACAACTGACTCCTATTTCAGTTTTCATTTTAAATATTAGCAACTCCCAAATTATAACACAATCACAAATCATTGTTCTATTCGCGTCAAATGACTATTATTCTTTTTAAAAATACTCGGGGCCGTGCAGGGGCAGGTGCAGGGGTCTAAGCGAGTGACTGTAAACGCGATGATTGTTTGTTCGATTCCCACTCGGGGCAAAAATATTTAATATTTTATTTTTTCGCTTTCATGACGAGGTAAAGCGTGGCCTCGGCCTCGAGAATACGGCGGAAAATGGGCAGCAAAATTGACTTAATGGTTAATTTTGTTAACCCTAGGTTCCCAGGTTTCATCTGTCTACCCTGCTCTGTGCGGACTAATCGAAATCGAAACAAGCTATATTGAGTTTTATTTATGTTTACCATTCAAATTAGATTCAATCTATAATATATACATAACCTTGTCTGAAACCATTCAAGATCACATTAGTGAGGTTTCTTTATAAAACAGGTGAGTGTTGTGGTTCTGCAAAAGTTTGAAATGATAATATTGTAGCTATCTTGTGTTGTGTCCTCCTCTGTATGCCTCTTTTTAGTCATCAATTTGTCGGAATTTATACTTAATATTAAGAGCTAAAGAGTTTGCTTGGTTGACCAAGTTAATCGCAGGAACTACTAATTCGAATTTAAAAAGCCTTTTTATATTTCATGGTATATTTATTGAGAAGATCTTAAGGTTTTGTACCATTGACGATGGTTTCTATATAAATCAGGTAAGATATGATACCTCATATATGAGATATCAATCAAGATCAATTTCATCAGGGAGGATTCCCTGTACAGAAACTTAAAAACAAACACAATCTATAAGATCAATTTGCGTAATAAAGTATCTCACTATGTGTTTCTATTTTTAACCTTTAAAAATCTTGTATAAGAGTATTATCCTGTACTTTAAAGGAGCTCTTTATATGCAAATATGTCAAGAAACCAATCCATAAAATTAATGACGAAAGGGTATGTTAATTTTATCTATAAATATAAAGAGATTACTTATCATACGAAAACAGTAGCCAATTATCTTTAGTAAACTGGTGGTAAACTATTTAACATTCAAAAAATGTAGCATATAACTTCTTACTTAGCGTCGTGCTATATCTCTAGAAGAGTAACCAGAGGGAACAGATAACCAAATGCTACGATCTCGGCATACCTGTTTCGCTTCGTCCACTATCACTAATCTCTTCATACATACCTTTCGGGGAGGCCTTATGCTATGCTAGGCGATCGTGGGGGAATGCCCCGAATACGCTAATCATGGGGAATCCCTCTGCCTCTATTGCCTCTCAATCCCAAACCACTTGAGAACATACTTTTCCATTCTCACTGTGACATCTTCTCTTCATTCTGTGTATATCTAACATAATATAACTTCTTATCGGGGATAAAATTATTTGATGTTGACTTTGATATAATGAATTTAGGCGAAAGCGTAGAATGGTGTGCCTTGACATTAGATTTTCTTTGGCTTCCCTATTTTGAGAAGGCCTTCGTATGTATGATAATATTTTTTTTGTATTCTTTAAAATAATACACCAACGACCTCAAATTAGCGATATTTTATATTTTACAAAAATATTTATCCAGATTTTTTTGAATATCGCCGCGCTTTGTCATGTTACCGGAGCGAGAAAATAATAATTCCCCCCAATTGAAATCGAACCCACAACCACCAGACGTAGACGTAGTACAATCAGACGCTTTGGCTTATTTATAATAAGAATTATGTTTTTAAATGCAAATAATATTATTCACCCCCAAATAAAATTCGAATTCACAACCAAAAAAATCCCCACTAAACAACGTCAGCATTAGATAGCTCTAAAATTTAAAATAGAGACTACGTTTTAACAGCGAGAGCAACACGACCTCTGTAAAGCCTCAAGGGCGAACCACAAATAGCACTTAGGCTAGTTTCAAGTATAAAAAAAAGAAATGCCCAGATTAATATTCTTTTCGACCGCATATTATGACTTTTTTTAAACAAAATGGTGAAATGTTATAATTTATTGATAAGTTAAGTGTTTTTGTATTATCCTAAACTGTTGATGTTGTTGTGTGTTTGTTCTGCAATCGTTGTGTGTCCAAATTCCACACTGGGTATCCCTTTTTTGTCTGCTTCACGCTGTATCTCGTATATAGCAGGGTAGATAGAGGGAAATTAGTGTTAAGATACTCTGTTCCTCACCTTTTATCGAATTTTTGGAGGCACTACGTATTGAGTGTCTTGGTACTAGAGCGAAGAAATTAGAAAATTAATAAATAATAATTCGTTAATGGTAAATATTTGTATATCTATATTTATGTCTCGAAAAAAATCCTGTGAAAAGTTCACGTACTTTCACGGAGGAGGAGGAGGAGGTTTGACGGTACGCAACAGTCTCGAGTTCTCACATGAGGGAATTATTTTATTTCTTCGGTCTAGTAAGAGAACTCTCAGTTTTTTGAGTTTCGCTACTCAAAACGCAATATCTTGAAAATTGAGCACTGATAGAATATGGGAGTGTCTGAACACTCAGCTACGTTTGGATTTCATTTGGCACCCTTACTATAGGTATACTATACAGTGTGAATCTCAAGTAATATACTTGTTACAGGTTATGCAAAGGATATATATAAATCATTATGAAGTCCATTCACAGATTTAGGAACAATATTTGATGCCAGGCGGAGATTATACGTATTGGCTTTCTCTAATCGCGCCGTCTAGGCCAAGGATAAAAGGGATATAAAAATGATTTCGGTCTGTGAATCGAACTTACACTCATTACATACAATCTGAAACTTCAACTGTATCATAAGAACGTAAAATTTCGATCTATATCATTACTATAAAGTTTAAGAGTTTGTTTGCTGATCGTATTAATCTCAGGAACTACTGGTTTGAATTTGAAAAAAGTTTGTTAGATAGTTCATTTGCCAAGGAAACCTAACAAGTATATTAAGTAAGATTCGTTCCGTTAAGACCCACTGTACCTACGGTCATATTTACTTCGGGCTCTTGGAACGCGTCATACCTTGTATACATATCTATACAAAATTCTCAATTATTATGATTATTTTTCCATACGAGAAAAGACGCAGGAAATGGTTAGTCTTTAAATAAAACGCGATACATAACATACTCTCTTGTAGTTGGCGAGCTTGCCTATCAACTTTATCTTATCTGCATGCAAGTAGCCTTGACCTTCACCATGCTGAGGTTTAAGATTATTTTTAATTAAATAGGTGCTAGTGTCGCATTGTGATATTTTTTTAGCTTTACGTTGTATTTAGGGCATCATCAGGGGGTAGGCAGAGGGAACCTGGGAACCTAGTTAAGACACTTAACTAAATAAAACGTTCTCATTAAGATACTTCCGTTCCACACTTTTCACCGAATATTACCAGCTAAAATATTAAACGTTTATCTCGAGTGGGAATCGAACTCACAACCTGTCGCGTTTACATCGCACGTGTTGGATTATTCTTATCGTGTATATAAATAAACTGTTTAATTATATGCAGGTGTAACTCGATGAACGGATCATTTCACCCCCATGTATGTTCAGCGATTTTAAGTAGTTCAGCACATTTTAGACAATTTGTGATAAAAACCGGATTCTTGAACAAAATTGGCAAATATAGCCCGACTAATAAGTCTGCGCTCTTGATTTTTTCCTCAATATGGCTCAGTATTAATAATAAGCTGTCATATTATATATTAGTTAAAAACCATCGATCTATAAATTTTAAAAGTAACATCGAAACAAAAACTGTTTTTGAAAAAGTTAAATTTTAGAGGCTGTAGGAAAAAACTGATGATTTTTCCACAAGTAATTTCAAAAATAACTGATATTTGTGAATAATAATATTTGAAAGTTTCATAAGGCTAGCTTTTAGACAAAATGTTAAAAAAATGCTGAATCATTAAACATTTTTTTACTTTTCATCATTTTTTTTTTTCAGTTCTGTTTATTAAAGATTTTAAATCATATTTATTTGAAATTTATATGTATATTTATATAGGTACACATATAATATTAAAGTATATTTATATCTTTATTTTATTCGAATATCTAAGTAAAGTACTTACAATATATAACTTCCAGCAAAGTTTCTTTTAATATAATTACTAAAGTAAATTACATATTTAAATCATTAATATACATATTTAAATCATAACAATTAGACATTGGCTCAAAATAAAATTTACCCTGACTTTGGACACCAATAGATTACACCACGTATCAAAGCCAGAAAAACGAATATATTAAATATTTTATTACCTCCAGTGGGAATCGAATCCACAATCTGTCATTTTTATAATCACACACTTGTGCCTCTGCACCACGACTGGCCTACTACTTTGTAGTTACTTTTTTCTTAAAAAAAAATGTAAAAAAAAGTATAAAATGTTACAGTTTACGCGCAGTTCACGCTCCCTTTCATCTCCTGACTTCTAAAGTAGACTCTACACTCGAAAGCGTTATATATCTCGGTCTCTGTACCACTTATACCTTCCAGCTAAGCATTTTTAGCATTAATTCAGTTTTTTTTTGTATATTTCATGCATTTGATCGTATATTGTTCGTGTCTTTGTTTAATTATGTTTTTCCCAAATAGTAGACTTTTTTTAATTTCACGTTGTATCCAGCACATAGCAGGGTAAACAGACGGAACCTGGAAACATAGTGTTAAGTGTTGTGTAACATTAGTGGATGATATTTGCTAAATTCAAATTCTTATTAGCAACATATTTATATTTAAAATTTATCTTATTGACTTGTAAACAGTAGCGCGTTGGTGGATTTCTATTCCAAGAGAACCTTATATTAAAATACTACGTTCTCCACGCACTGTCTAATTTTCGCTACATTCAAGTCGTATATAATAGATAGATATTGCTTAGAAAAAAACTAAACATAATCTTTTATTAGAGCCCAGTCGTACCACAGGGGCACAAGAGTGGGACTGTAGAAGCGACAGGTTATGGATTCAATTCCTACTAGAGAAAATGAAATAATTAAAATTTTCATTTCCTCACTCTAGTAACGAAAAAAAAGCGTGGCGTTGATTTCTGCTACTCAAAATGCAATACCTCCGAATGCGATGGAAAGTGAACAGAACAGAAGTGTCTTAATGGAACGGAGAGTTTTGACACTAAGTTCCCAGGTTTGTTCTGCCTACTTTGTTATGTGCTTGATACAGCGTAAGCTAAAAAAAACTCTCATACATCTAATTACAGCGAATATGGTAGAGGGGCGCTTGCCGTAGCGGAAATTCTTAGAACCATCTTGACTGATGGCAATGGCCCTCGTAAACACTGTGCCCGTTTTAGTTGCCCTTTAAAAATATATTGGTGTGAATTTTTAGTCACGTTTATACGTATTTAGGGCACAGCTTCCGTTTATTTTAATATTAGATTTTGTTTTTCCTATACCTCGCATATCTAGAGATATTTTCCAGTTTGGAACTTTAGCATTGAATAGATTTGTAAGTGTAAAGGGATCTTTATAAATTTTTATGGTAAAATTTTTCTTAGTAAAATTTCTGGAATGGGCACAAGACTATCTTGGGGTGGACACGCTTCGTTTTTCTAAATGAGAGTTGTGATATACTGAGATAGGGAGAAGTAATATTGCGTGCTTGCTGTACAACGTGTGTTGGACGACAAAGCAACACAACAAGAAGAAGACACAAGTTGAACGTAATTACTTTCAACTTGTGTTCAAATTGACCTATCAATATTATGTAAAGCTTTTATTATTACAGAAATCGAATTCAAATCCAGCGTGTTTACAATGAATTGTCCCACTCAGTCGCAAGGGCTTCTTTATTTAAGTAATTGTATAATTTTGCCTAGTGGTGCGTTTAAATTTCTTATATACATTAATTTTATCAATGATTGGTTGGCCTTTTCTATATGTTGGATTCTGTTAACCATAGGTAAAATTAGTGATGCTGAAAACAATAAATAAAAATAATAATATAGTGTCACTCTTCATCTTCCTGCCATTAATCTTGGCGTATGCTACCAGGGTCTGCCTTCCTGCTACCTATTCCACTTTGCACGGTCTGTAATGTCCTCGGTGATTAGACCATTGGCTCTCATGTCTTGCATCACGACATCCAACCAGCGTTTCATTAGGCGTCCGGGAGATCTAAATCCATGACAGGCATAGCAAGGCACTTCCATCCCACGTAGCTCCTAGGCCTATTAAAATTGTGCTCGAGTCCGAGCTCCCACAAGCCATGTACTCGGCCTTCCCTTCCGCGCTCACTTTCCGCTCCAGCATCATCCTCGTTAATGAGTGCTATATCGTCGGCGGAAATCATCAGCCATGGAGGTTGGTCCTGGATGTATGCCGAGACAGTGTCCAGCACTATATTAAACAAGAAAGGACTAAGAGCCGAGCCCTGGTTGAACTGCCACTAAAATCTGGAAGGATTTGGTGTCAACAACAACAGTAAAAACCATAAAAGCAGAGTCGTGGTACAAGTCTCTGATAATCTTAATATAGGCTTCAAGGATCCCTTTTAATGGCAATGCTCACCAAATACACTGACGAGGCACACAGCCAAAGGCTTGCTGCAGATCTAAAAAAGCCACATGCAGAGCAATATAATGTCACTGTGTTATCTATAAATAAATGACATTTCTTAACCTTATAATTTTTGCCCTTATTGAGCTCTGAATACTTTTTCTTAGTAAATACTTACACTGCAGTAACTATTCTGCTGTTAATAAGGGATCAAAGAAAAACTCTATAAAGTCTATTTTTAAATATTCTATATATTTTTTTCAGTATAATGAATTTATCGTAAAGACAAAGCGCGGCGTTGAGTACTGTCACTCAATACGCAAGGTTTAATGTATTAGGCGGTGCATGGGTAACGGAGTGTCTTAACACTAGGTTCACTTTATCTACCCTGCTATATGAAGGGTACAGTGTAAAACTGAAAAAAAATGTTAGGAAGGAATAGAAAGACGAAAATAGTAAATAAATTAAAATTAAATGATAGATATTTAATCAATATTTCCAAATTGAGTTTTTTTAATTTTTGTGATTAATAGATATTATGACTGATAAAATTGTATGTAGTCATTATAAAAAAAAGGCCGGTCGTGGCGCAGGGGCACAAGGTGTGACTGTAAAACGGACTGGTTGTGGGTTCGATCCCCACTCGAGGAGATGAAATATTTACTTAAATTTATATTTCCATTTCTTCGCTCTGGTGTCGAGATCAAGCGCGGCGTTGAGTTCTGCCACTCAACACGCAATGCCTCCAGAATTCGGCGGAAAGTGGGGAACGGAGTGTCTTAACATCCTCTGCCTACCCTGCTGTGTGCGGGATACAGCGTGAAGCTGATTTTTTTTTTTATAAAAAAGTTATATTTAATACACTGTTTATGTCCCCAAAACCCCCTCCTATTTCAAAGTGTAATATCGACCCAGTATGTTAGATATTTCCTAAAGCAAAAGTAATTATTAATATTAAAAAAAAATGACATAACTAACAGACAAACTGACATAACTAACTTAATCACTCCGCTATTAGTTCCCTATGGACAAGTGGAAATTGGGTTAAGTTAGTTAGTCACTTGTAATTAGAAGTATGGTATGACACTTGATACTATTATTATTCATTTTAAATTAAACACGGTCTGTTATTTTATTATCATCCTATTATTAAAAAAAATAAATCAACTTCAAGCCGTATCCTGCACACAGTAGGGTAAGCATATGAAACCTAATGTTAACACAAGACACTCTGTTCTTCATTTTCCGCCGAATTCTGGAGGCACTGCGTGTTGAGTGACGAACTCAACGCCGCGCTTTGCCTCGACACTAGAGCGACGAAATGAAAATATAAATTTAAATAAATATTTCATTTCGTCGACTTGGGATCGAACCCACAACCAGTCGCGTTTACAGTCACACACTTGTACCCCTGCGCTACGACTGGCCTCATCTAACTAATCCTCTAAATGTTATAAATATAAAAGTTTGCCAGAATGGTTGTTCGATCTATTTCACGCAAAAACTACTAAACGGATTTAGATGAAATTTTACAGTAGCTTATACACCAGAATAAAGCACAGGCTACAATTTATTTTGCACAAATGTTGTATAATTCACTAGGTTCCCTCTGCCTACCCTGCTGTGTGCGGGATACAGCGTGAAGCTGATTTTTTTTTTGTATAATTTGGCAACAATAACGTGAAGCGAGATTAGAGAGATAGATTTGATATTGCCGTCGTAGCACTGTGGAAGAGCGTCAGTTTATAACGCGATGGTTGTGGTTTTGTTTCCGACTCGTGGAATGATTATATTTAACTTATTTCAATCAATATTTCAATTTCGTAGGGAAAGTGATGAACAAAGTGTCTTAATACTAATCACGATAAATTATATGTGTCTATCATATTAAATAGGCGAAAAATTGAGAAATGATTTATTTATATATATAAAAATTAGAAAAAATTGAGATACATAAAAATTATAGTATTTACATATAAGTTACGTCGATGATATATATGATAATTCTAGGTATAATAATGTATGTAATATATTAATAGAAAGCTAAAATTTGTTAGCTCACACACTGTATCCCGCATATAACAGGGCAGAAGGAACCTGGGAACCACTGTAAGTCACTTTATTATGACATTTCCGTTCCCCACTTTCTGCCGAATTCTTGAGGCATTGCGTGTTGAGTAGCGGAGCTAAACACCGTGCTTTGTCCCGTTACCAGGGCAAGGAAATGAAAGCTGTAGATGTTTTGGAAATATATAATTTCCTTAAAATTCAATTATCCCAAAAAAAATACATAAATTATTAAAAAGCTAAACTCACAAACACAACTTAACTGTCATAATTATAGATTTTATGAAACGTAATATTGTCTCTCTACTTTTAATTTATAAGTACTGTGTCTAAATGCATTTTTTTTATTTTATTTTTCCGACCTTTTATCTTCGTAATTTTTACAAATTACGAAGATAAAAAGGTCGGGAACCATTTAAATTTTTAGGAATCCTTGGGAAGATTTAATTGGGTGTAAAACAGGTCCCAACTGTTAATTAATCTATAAAAAAAATTATCTGCTTATATGTGTATCGAATATACAGCGATTTCAATGTATTAAAATCGATAAACACATAGGTAAAGACATGCATACATACAAACGAACATACATATATACATACATACATTAATTGACAGATAAATACATTACCCTCCTTTGCGTCGTGCAGTCAGATAAAAATGGTCAAGTTGAGGTCTATAACCCAACATACTCTGTAAAGAACAAAGACTATACTCCTGTAAGCTTACTCTACTTTGTATATAAAATATACATAAATAATGTGTACCTTAATGTATTTCCACTATGTTAAAATGGACGGGGCTTTTAATAAAATATTTCATAACCAAAATTAAATGTTTAAGCTTCACGTCTAAAATACTTTACATTGCTCTAATAGCAACGATGTCGCCTACGCCGTAGCACGTCTACGTATTTAAAACACCGGGGCAACGGACTGGGTTGAACGAATATTCTTATTAAAAATACCTCAGCACCTATAAATTACACATCGAGCTCCGCCAATAAGCATTAAAAACCAACTAAATGAGCGTGGTAAGCCTCGTAACCGTTTCCTTTGATTCACCGGTATGAAAGAGCCGTGAATAGGCGTATCTTAAATAGAGATAGTTTGGAGTAACCGTGGTTCCGTCGATTTGCATCTCATTGATACGCAACCTCAATTTGGCGATATATAAATATAAATATAAATGTCTATATTTAGATACGGAGAAACGGCCCATACGATGAAATTATATAGTTTTGTGAGGCCGAAAAGTGCACTGTCGGTGTTGTTAATTTCGAAGATGTTACGGCATCGGGTAGGGCGCTGCAGTGCGGGTCCGGGGCTCCGGCGGGGGCGCGGGGCGGGGGCGGGGGCGGGATGAGGCGAGGGAGGAACGGGGGCGGCGGGGGAGGAGGGGGAGGGGGAGGGGAGGCCGCGACCCGGTCACGAGTCACGAGTCGCGAGTCGACAGTGCGGTCGCGGCGCTCGCCGGCGCACCGCGCCGCCCCCTTCTGTAATCTATAATAAGATGCTCCCGTTTTACCTTCACGATGAACGATGAACTAGGATAGCACTTAAACTCGCATGTGATAACCGACGATTGTGAATGAAGCACTAATTACAATAGATAGCGATGTGTTCCCAATTTTACAGATGCTCAAATTAGTATTTTTACACGTTGTTTAGTGATTTTTATTAGGTAGTGCCGTTTGTGGCCGTATGATTTAGGGTCGTGCCTCTCTGTCGCATGTGTATATTTCACGGGTGGAATTCATTTTTAAGCTTATATATTGTTGAGAGTTTCTTTGATGCGTGACGGAATCTTTTGCCGCGACGATCGTTTACGTTCTCTAACATTTGCTTCAGCAACTATGAGAAAGACTTCAACTAATTGTAAAATAGATTGGATAAACAGAAAAGTGAATTTAAAGTGAAGTAGCAAGTGTGAGTGAGTGTCGTGACAATGATAGTCGAAATACAAGAGGTAACTTTGTGTGTAGACCCCGACCATGCACTCCTCATCGCTCATCGCGACATCCTCTAAATACATCGTAGTACCTCTTATTATATTATTTGCGAGTTCATCACACCGAGGCGCCGACATCGAATAAAATAAATGGTACCAAATCACTTGTAGTTTTACTTTAATTATATTATGTTTACGAATGTTTTTTTGATTGTTTTCGTTGAAAGTTTTATGCAAAAAAACGCTTTTGCTTCTCGTTCAACTTTTATTTGGCATGTCAATTAGGTCAGCTGATCAGTGGTATAGTGGGGGCCCACGCCTGTTGATTTCACCTTGCCCAGCATTGGACAAGTCCAGTCTGGATTAAAGATCGTTGAGGGCGATGTCAGTAGGTCAACGCACAGTGCGTGTGGCGGGGCGTGTCAGGGAGGGCAAGAGGGGAGGGGGGTACGAGGACGAGGGCGAAAGAGGGTAGGGGGCGCAGAGGACGGGGGGCGCAGGTCGCTCGGGCGTTGCACCGCTGCATCCAGTGCAGGCTCTACGCCGGCTACGACGGCTACGACGTAGCGCCTACGCTTATGCTTGTCGAATGATTTAATAATGAAATACATTTGTTTTGTTTTAATTGAGTAATTTTCAACCAATTGAATGGTAATTACGAGATATCGGTCAACAATAAATTGTTTATGAGAAAAAAATCATAGTGTATTGTATAAAAATCAATTTAAAACTTATAAGTTTTAGTTTTAGCTAAAGAATATTAGAAAGTATAAATATATAGAAAGAGTAAATTTTTGATAGCTGGGCAGTTATTTAATACCGGAGTAGTGCGAATACCATTAATTTAGCTGGTTTCTTTATTTTCGATTTTATTACACAGCCATTGCATTTTATAGTAACGTCCTCTCATTAGAGTTTATTTCAATTTCGCATACCATTGTACATAATAAAAACAATCATACCGCTTTATTCCTATAAATGATAATAATATTTGTATAATAAATCATTTATTATAGAAAAAAGATTAGATTAAGCATGTAATACTAATAAAATATTTTATTATAATTACCAAGATTAAGTATCTAATGAATTGTTTGACAACAAAGCGGGTTCAAATCCCATTTAAAAATAAAAAATAAAAATATAATTAAAAAATTAGGTGAGAAAATGTATATTTTATTTGATAATATGACAAAAGTGATTTAACTAAGCAAATGTGTGTGTTTGTTATCAGGAGGTTAGAGGGAAGAGGCCTTTTAAGATATGGGACAGTTCGCGAAACGTGAGGAAGGGATTGGTGGTTACTAGCTTCGAGGAGCTTATACACAGAGGTAAGTTTTTCAAAATAACAAAAAAAACATACATTTTTTAGTGTAAGTTTTATTATTCTATACTAATCTATATTATTAACCTGAATAGTTTGTTTGGATGAAGCAACTAAACTCAGGGATAGAACAGATTGGAATTCAAAAACTCTTCTTGTGTTTGTTATTCCATTTGTCATTATTATCTGCGGTCAGAAAAACCTCCCGTACTGAAAATGTGTCCTTTGTGATACATAACTCTTAGAGCTTGTTCGGTAACGGTAACGGTAACGGTACGGACAACACGCAAACGCGATACTTATGGGCTCGTTTCCAACTTTAGACAATTTCATTTTTCTTGCTAAAATACCTGATACTGGGCACAGCGTTGATACCACTGAAAATTGGGTGGTGCGTAAGGATCAACATTAGGTTCCCTCTGCCTAACCCACAGTATGTGGGTACTTTAGTTACTCCATTTTGGCTTTTCACTCTCTGCTTTTTTAACGTGAGAACAAAAAAAAAGTAAATATTACTAAAAAAAGATATACAACATCTAAATTTAGATAAATAACCAAAATGAATGAGGAAAATTCATTCATTCCCGATCGCATTATTACTTTTTATATATTTAGTTTCTCAATAAAATTGAACTTCATCAAAATATAATTATCGTTATAAATCTGTACATAATTATTATAATAGGTATACATGTTTTTAGCCATTGCATTCCGCATATAGTAGGGTAAGCATAGGAATCTTAGTGTTCCTAATTTTCGAGACATTGCATGTAGAGTGGCGTAACTTAACGCCGCGCTTATTAACAGATCAAGAATTAAAATTTTTCAATCCCTTGAGTAGGAATCGAACTTATAACGACAACTACGGTCTCTATATGTATACATACAAACAGATTTATACAAATACATATGTGATATGATATGATATGATATAAAGTTATATATATATAATTTCGCCTTAGGTCCCCAATAGAGTAATAGCAATTAAACATCAGTCTCAACTTCCAAGATGCATCTAGTACTCCCAACTTAGGGAGGTCAATAAGATTTGCCGCAGTTGTACGTATGACCCGCTTTCGTCCTCGCCCAGCCTAGTTTACCAGCATCACTCTAAATCCGATCAATTGCGATGGTGTAATAATACAATTTAGAGATTAGTCACAAAATACTAAGCCGTAGTGTTGGATTTTTCTGTTTATCCTCTTGTTATAGTCAATTTTAGTGAGTAACGCAACATTTTTGATAATTTTTTTTATACAGTCTACGTGTAGAGAGGTTTATTTGTACCTCCAATTTTCATGTTTGCGTAAAGAAAACATATTTTGGCTTAGTTGATGGTTCATAACGCCGCGCTTCGTCCAGTAGAATTCAAAATCAAATATAATAAGAATTATTCCTTTATACTACTACTGTACTAATGAGCGTTAGGTCCTCTAATCTGTAGCTAATTCTGGTTGTAGGGTGAGATGATTTTTATTATAAAAATATATAACGAAATTTGCAAAAATGTACCCTAAAGTAACATACCACTCCTCTTGAAAAACACGGTAAACCTATTAGTTTAGAAAACGACAGCTTATTCTTATGCCATTTATTCCGAATATGGTCGGACTTTCCGAAATCTGTTAAGCATAAAAAAATATTCTCTTATGCAGAATTAATTTTAGTTATTGTCGAGTCACGAGTTTCTGTTTTTTTTTGCTTGGGCGTGCAAGTCCAATATTTTGCGTTGCGTTTTACCTTAAACAAGTCGAGTAAAACCTCACACAGTAAGCATTATATTTATGTGCTTTTGACTAGAACACAGTTAATTAGAGATTTTACATCACTTCACTCTCAACTCTCCAATCATTTTGGACACATAATTTGTTCGGTAGTGTTATCTAACGTAGCACTTTCTCTAACCAAAACGATAGAATCATTAACACTAACTAATATTTTACTTGTTTTGTTCTTTTAAGCAAATTATTGCGAATAAAATAAAGTAAAATGCCAGGATATACCTCACTTTTTAAAAAAACATTTTTTTCCAGGGAAAGAGAAGCTATCAGTAGCGGCGAGCGAGCCCGTGCGGTTGGTGTTAGAGAGCGACGGCACGCAGGTTGAGGACGGCGAGTACTGGCGCACGCTCCCGCCCAACACCGTACTGCTGCTGCTGCGGCAGGGGGAGAGATGGTATCCGACGGGGGTGGACGTTATCAAGGCTGGTTAGTTCATTCGATTGGTGGATTGCCTTGACTGTTTAGTTAATATAACTTTGTAAGCGAATTAAAGACCTTAAATTGTGATTGTAAATATACTATATATATATATATATATATATATATATATATATATATATATATATATATATATATATATATTGTAAAATAATATAATTTCCTATTGTGCTTCTATTAATGTTTTGCTTTATTAAATTATTTGCTTTTCACTTTTAATTTATCTTTCCAGCTATATCGGCGATTCCAAAAATTGTCTGCGAGACGATACATGCTCTCGAGCTACACGATGAAACACCTTCATGGAAAATCATGGACAACAAGGGGCGCGTCACAGTGGTGCTGCATTGGGACCAGCGGCCGCAGGCGTCGCCGGCCGCACGGTCGCCCTCGCGGCAGGCGAAGCCCGACCGCCGGCCGTCGCTCGTCATACAAACCTCCCTGGAGCGCCCGCAGCCTCCGCCGCCGCACATCACTGTCGTGAACCACGACGAGCCCGGCCCTGCACGCGCACGTCTCTCCCGCGCACCGTCCTCTCTCGACCACCACGTGCACACGGCAGAATGCCGCGCGTCTGCCCCACCGGCTCACACCCCCGCCGCCCACGCCCACGGTCACGCTCACCGCCCACCCACCGACGAGTGCGACTTCCACTGCTGCGCGTTGCACGAAGAGGGCCGGCGCATCGCCGTACATAAGAGCGTGGCCACCTCGCCCATACAGGACTCGCAGCCGCGCGCCTCTCCTCAGGGCAGGCCGAAGGGTCACGTGCGATTTCTCGACGCCGAGTCCGCTCGGCGCGGCGACCGAGACTCCTCGGAGAGCGAAACCGAAAACACCCTAGTCGAGGACGAGGCGGTCACGTCTGAGAAGTTTCTATTGTTAATCGATCAACTGAGCGTCGACCAGAAGCGGCATTTAACCATCAAGGATATCGGTATTATCCTCGAGCGGCTCAGCTCCAAGATTCTCGACGTCGAAAGGCTTGACCGAGAGTCGGAATCCGATGACTGCTACAACTGGACGATCAAGGCGACGATTCGGGGCGACGCACTGAGGGAGCTGGGTGTCATATACAATGGAAACTACTATGCGATCAGTGAGCACCCCGGGTACCGGGAGGAGAATGAGGAGGCTGGTGACGAGGGCGAGGAGGAAGAGGAGGAGGACAGACTCTGATCGGGCCTGTGCGGCGCCGCCGTGCCCGCCGCCGCCGCGCTGCGCCTAGCGCTGTGCCGCGTCGCCGCGCGCTGACCCGCCGCACGCTGCCGCCCGCCGCCGCACTCCGCCGCCCGGGGCCTTCAAGCAATAATACCACCGAGTCCCGCGGGTGGGCCGACCGCAGCCCGGTACCGGCCCTAAGGTTGTCGACTTTTAGAAAAGAGGGCTGTGTGTACACCGGCGCACCGAGTCGTTGAATCATTGTAGGTAGTGAAAACAGAGCTCATAGCGATTGTATGTCGCGAAAATTAAAGACTTTTTATGAAATTTTCAAATGGTCACTCGCTCCGCAGGCTCGAGCCGCGGGGGCAGATGTGTTAACGCTAGTTAATAAATAGGGAAATAAAATAAGTAAAACTGACTTCCTCTCGATTCCTATGGAGGCTAGTATACCGGTCAGTTGTCGAGCACATTTTTGAATCGATACAACACACTTTTGCGTGCTATCGATCGTGTATTGGATATATACATACATATGTACGTACAGTACGGTAGCGTATTCTATTATATAGCGTCCGGCGTTGTCGGCGACGAACAGCAGCACAAATATTTATCATCAACATTATGGTCTTTATAATTAGGTAATAATAAATTATAGACGACTTATTAGCAAAGAAATAAGGTGCCATAAATCCGCTGCTTTTAACTAACTGTTTAATTTACCAAATATATTGTTTTATTTGTATTGTCCTATGCGGCTAATTTCGATCACGATCACGACATCCATAGTCGAAGGTAGGCCTAAATAAGAAATCGTTTCATGATACATATTCAATTAACATTAGAACATCAGCAATGAAATACCATTATGTACGTGGTTAAGGCGACAAAGAACAATAATGGCAACAAGTTTGTTTTGTGACGAACTTGGCTCGACTCGCGTCGTCGCAGCTGTCGTTAGGGTTGAGGGCGTGTGGGCTAGACTGATGAGCGATCGCTCTTTTTGCTTTATTTAAAATTTACCAGTAAGTTCGCGGATGTGGCTCTCGGCCTTGAGACGAGCCGACGTTTCACAGAAATACTCTTAATAAATATAATAAAGTGAGCTAGCTGAATGTTTAAAAAAAAAGGTTGTAACTAAAATACGAATATACCACACAGCGTCACATCGTGCCAAATTGGTATTTGGTAGTCGTAAGTCAAATCTTGTATTGATAAGATCTATGATATCGTAGTATTATTGTATAATGTTTTTAATTTTTGTATAGTACTGATATGTGAATTGTATGATATATGAAAGTTTAATAAGTTTTACGGCTCCGGCTGGAATAAAATGTATAGTTATTTTAGGTGTAATGTTAATAATTATTAAAATTATTATCTATAGTAGATGTCGGTGCAGCGTTCTGTCGGCAAACGACTGTATACATATTGGTGTACGATACCTGTTGTAATTATGTGCTGTCCGTTTATTTCGAAGTTGACAACGGTTCATGAAAATCATTTAGAGCTAGACGTTTTCTAGTCTGTGGTTGAATCATTTTGACACAGTGACGGTGTGAATGGGCGAGTGCTTGTTTGTTTTTAATTTTGGCGTTTGCAATGAATGTAATGGTGAAATGTAATATTAGGTGTGTTGCTTAAAATTTTTGTAAATAAAATTATTTTAATAGAAAAATTTTAACCAATTCAAGCGGAATGTTTGGTCTTTTTTATTACAAGAATTTCAAAGTGATATGGATGGTGTATTTTGAACGTTAAATTATTTTGAGCAAGTAAATATTATATACGATTGTCACTTAATATGCCTTATAACAAAATTTATTTCTTTATAATTATATAAAAAATAGAATCGCATAATTATAATTGTAATAGCTATTATTGGCATATGTAACAAAAGTTGTGAAGACATGTTCTTCTTACGGTAATTAAAAATGGTAAATAAATAAATAAATTTTCATGAACCGACAGAAAACCACCATTTTGATGTTTTGATACATAAATTATAAGACTTTGATTTTAAGGTTTGATATTGTGACATGTCTTTATTAATTCTAATTAAATAATTTCTATAAATTACTATTGCTATAAAATTTTAGGTGAAGCTATTTCGAAAGTGGCCGAGTTACACAGAGGTATAACGAGATGCGGAAATTTAAAGATCGACTCTAATATTACATAGAAATTTAAAAAAAGTGAATTAATCGCATGTTGATCGTAGAAACAGAGTGTTATATATGAGAGATTTTTTTATTTGAAATACCAGTGACTTCAAATACTTACTTGTTAAATACAATTTGTTAGACATCCATTATAAAGAACATAGTTCAAATTATTTATTTTATCTGTTGAAAAACATCACCGGCACATAGAAGAATTATTATACTTACCTATCCAATTTAGAAATTGTGAGAGAATATAAAAAATACAACCTTTACCTCACGTTTACAATTTACGTATGACAAGACATAAAAAAAACTGCCATTGAAGCGCTTTTCGCGACTTTACTTGTAGTATAATTATATTAGTTTAGCATTAATCCACTTTATACATAACATAAGTTTCAATGACATTTTTAATAACACTTAAGTAGGAGTGCCATTAACAAATTAGGTGTAAGAATTATTATTTTGAAACGCAGGTATCGGGTACGCTTTAGTAAACGTTAGGACTGAATCCAATAATGTGAATACTCTAGGAAAAATTGTCGTGTTTTTTAATTTATATGTTTATAATAGCTTTAAATTATTATAAAAATTCAATTATTGAAACGGTGGTAAACAGACGGGTACTTTGCGTATACAATTTAATTTAAAAAAAAATATCTAAACGTCAGGTTGTATTGAATGAATGAAAGTTCGCGCTCATTCTGTAATGTCAAAGCGAAAGATGTGCCAAAACAAAAAAAAAATAAAATAAATCTATTATTAAAATGAAGTCACTGTTAGTATTTCCTTGTTCAAAGCATACGTAATCTTTTATAAAATTATAACATAAAATAAAAAATATGATAATCGACACAGGAGAGCACTACATAGAATAATTTTAATGTTATGTGCCAAGTATCGTGTTAACTGAACACGCTGAGTGGAGGTGGGTGTAACTTTCTTTTTTATATTTACAGTACGGTTGGCGATTTATGGTTGCCCTAAGGTTATTTAACTATCGCGCAGATTTGATTTTAGGATTTTTCTTATTATAATTATTTTCTTCCCGAGTTAATTAATGCGCAAAAGTTCAGAAAGCTTAACTACAAGGCGGTCACGACTCGTCGGCCTTACTGTACCCAGATTGTTGGTTCCCCTTTTGTTGTACACAATAGGTTCCTAAAATAGTCACATTTATTTCTTTTAAAGCAAATTTCACGGTATACAGTCGAATCTATAGGTTTTATGCTTGGTTTAAAGTCGTTAGACATGACAATTGGCTTTAAACTCAATATTATAAATCAAAAACTATTAAATACAGTACAGTCGAAGAGTCGTGGACGCCCTGAAGTGAGCCGTAGATGGCTCAGATTTGGTTTGAAGATTTTTTCTGAATTTGGTAATTATTTTGACAAGAGTGCAATGCACAAAAGTTTAGAGCTTAACTAAATGGCGGCTACGATTCGTCGACCATACTGTACATATATTGTCGATTTATAATCAACCCGTTAAACGCTAATTGTTGTCTCTGAGTGTGGCTGTTAGTGTGTGTAAGCGTTGCCATTTCGTTGTAATTTTGTTTTTGTAAATATCGAAGTCTACTTGTTAAATTGTAATGTAAACTGTTACACATATTGTTTCATAAAATTTCAAGTGATATTTAATTATTTATAGTAATATGAACAAAAATATAACATTAAAATTTATTCAATTTATATATTGTATGAGACTTCGATATATAATATGGAATCGTATATAATTATTAATTTATTAGCGACGACTGAAACACCGATTTCCGTTAGTTACATTAAGAAACATCTCGAAAAAACTTCACTGCCACTAAATTAATAATAAAAATATTGGAAATGATTACACTGGCGTTTTACTGATATTTTCAATGTTAATTTTATTATGTATATATTTTTTTTAGTTCCACACTGTATCCCGAAAACTGAACTTTCCCCCTTAGTGGAAATCGAACTCACAACCGTCACGTTTACGCAGTAAGCGCGCGTTCAAAGCGCGGCATCGAGTTCCAACATTCGACACGCAATGCCTCCAAATTCAGCGGAAAGTGGGAAAGGGAAGTGTCTTAAAGGGAGTGTCTTAACACTCGGTAGTGTTGAGACAACAACTTATACTTATGTATGTACACAATGTAACAAAATATATAATCTATACTATAATAAAACAATAACAAAAAATGCATTTTTTAACATTTTTAAAGTGTTATTCCACTCTTAGGAAAGAATAATATTTATTTAGAAAACGTATAAAAATTTGAACGTAGCGGGACTCGAACCCGCGGCTCCTGGAAACCGACCAGGCGCTGCAATTTCCTAGTAAGTAACCGTTTTTTTAAGAGCATATTGTTATTTACATGATACTACAACAGATACGATACATGATACTACAAACAAAATTTGCATCTGTCTTTCTGTTTGTCCGGGCTAATGAAAGAGCAAGAGCTGAACCGATTTTTATGAGGTTATGGAGCACCGGTTATGGTTATACTTTTCATCTCAAAAATCCCGCTATTCTATTAAAAAAAATTGCGAGCAAAATCAAATAAAATACCAAAAGTTTAAATTAAATAAATATTTAAATTACTATTATAGTGAAGTGTATATATATGCATAAAAAGTAAATTGTCTATATCTGTATATTCCCTAAATACACTTAAATAATATTACTACTAACTAGTATACAATATATATTTGATATGACAGATATTAAGAATCGGAAGCACTTTACATGTCTTCTACAACTTCACTTACTGAGAAATTTATAAAATTCATGGTTTTTTTATTATAATATTGTTAGAAATTGGAAGCGGCCGTTGTGCCGTTGTGTTTACAAGCTACTGCCTTCGACGACTTTTTTTTCAAAAGGGCTAAACTGCCGTTGACCTGGGACGGTCTTTACAGCGTCACCGGGCGGGAAGGCGCGAGAATAGCTCGCCCCTTCCCGCTATGCATGCTACCTACAATACAATACATACAATATGTACAATACAATATATTACCTGGAGGAGATCGCTTATTTAACAATGATGTCGCTTTTCTATAATTTTTATATATATTTTATTAATTTTACAGTTCCTTTTTGTGCTGTACTTACTTTTATGTTATTAGGCTTTACTGTCAATTATAAAAAAAATATTGGAAATATATAATTTCAGAGACGAAGTTTGATAAAATATGTTTTGTTTATAACAACTTTAAAAAATATTATAATATTTTTTTATTTATTGTCTTATAGTATTTAAATGTACTTTAAATATATGTTTAAATTATTTGTTTTAGCTAAATCAATGCATATTTATATATTTATATTAATGCAAGCTACTAAGCAATAATTTCCGTTGGTCCATTTATCAAGTCTTTTTATAAATTTATAATTTTTTTAGTGTTCAATTCTCACATACAAAAAATAAGGATAAAATTATGTAGCCCTGTATCTATTGAATGGTTTCAAGAGTAGAGGATTCAAGAAAAAAATATTGTATTTTTTATCTTCATGCTGTATCCCGCATATAGCAGAGTAGGTAGATCTTGAAACCTTAAGACAGTCCGTTCCCATTAGGACTTTTCCGTTTCCTCTTTACCTTAGGAAAGAAAAATATTGTAGAAAACGTAAAAAATTGGGCGCGATTTGAGCTTGCGCTTCGTGTTAAACCATTAAATTTCTGAATAAAAAGTTAAAAACCTTTCATATATTGATAAAATTTATTTATACATATATAACAATAAACTTTTGAAAAATTATCAAAAATTATGACTTTTCTTATTCTATATTATGTATAGTTATATATTTTTTAAAATTATTTTTATATAACAAAAACTTTAATTGTACAATTCTTACACAAAAATTACACATTTACATTCATTTTTACAGATACATAATGCAAATATTTATTTGATATTGTTTTTTCACTAAAGTCACAGATACAAAAATATAAATACATTATTATTACATAACTTTATGATTTCACGAATAATAGACACAATGTTTATAGCACACTAAGAAACATTTAGTATGTAAAATATTTTATTTTCAACAATTAAATGTTTTATTTATTGTGCTTTAAAAGCCATTATAAATTATTTATATATTATTATATAGTACATAGAAACCCAGGATGTAAACAGACTATAAAGACTATAAAGTAAAATTGTATGTAGAAATTTAAACAGAACTAGCTCTATTAACATAACAAAATATAATAAAAAAGTATCCTTAAAATTATTTCATTTTAAATTTTAAAAACATTTTCTTAAAAATTATTTCTTATCCATATATAATATCAATTAATTTTAGCACTTTTCAATAAAATTCAAACAAATCTCACATTTAAATAAAACAAAACCACTATATAATCTCTTTCACTGCAATTAATATATTAAAAAAAAATTGAAACTTTAATAGCCATAATTTGAAATTAAATTTAATTTCATCGATTGTTACTTAACTTATATTCTTTATCTTAGCCATTTATTTTCGACAAGCCATTGACTTGGCCTTTATTTCGACAAGTTACGACAAAAGTGGCTAACAATTTTTTCTAGCCTTTATTGATTTATATAACATTGTCATTATATATACAAACGGTTAACAATTTTCTTCGAAATTAAACAAAATATCGAAAATATTTAATCAGTCAGAGTTTTTGTGTTTTTTACCTTTTAATGTATTCATAATTCTTGCTCCGATAGTTTTTTTCTTTTTTTCACTAGTTTCGCTTACATTGCTTAGGGATTTAGTTTCGGCTGACAAATTTGGGTCTGTGTCTATTGTGGAAAGGTTTTCTAAGGTAGGAAGGTTTTCCATAGAGGAACTGTCCATTCTTATGGGGGGTAATGCAAGTTTGTCTTTGAATCCATTTAAACCACCATTTCTACTAGTCGATAACTCTTTGATGATCACTGATGATGTTGAGTTGTATTCTATCCTGTAATTGTGGAAGAAAATATTGTTAGTACTTGTTTTTAATTTAGTTTCATTTTTTTAATGCCTTATGTAAAGTATAATGGAATATAATCCCATCAAAAGCATAATTGTGAAGAAGAGCTAAGTTAAATGTTAAATAACGCTTCGTTCTCGACGTCGCTGACAAAAGAATGAGAGATCTATATATAATCCACCACTATATATAATTAAAAAGAGAACAAAGTATCTTAAAACTTTTTATTGGATTGTTTAATGGTGAGGCCAAAATTGCACCTAAAATTTAAAAAGTTAGAAGTTAATTTCTAATGATTAAGAAGTTTGTATCAATCAGAGTGACCACCTATAAACCTGAAAATAATTTCTGTGTACAACTCATATTAACTGCACTATATAAAATAAATGCAGGTAATTCAATGTGCAATCCATATGTACATATTACTTATTAAAATATAATTTACAAAATAAGATCTTGTATAGATTATATCATTCACTAGTGTGGCTTTACCCAGATATTCAAGTAGAAGTAGCTAAAAATTATGTATGACATAACTCAAAGAAGTAACTCTGGCCGCAGATAGAATGGCTTATATCGAAAAAACTACCGTGATGTTATATAGCTTATTATAAATAGCCCTCCTCGAAATTAATAATAAATAATTAATTACATAACAAATTTATTTAATAAATAAATTAATTAATTACATAACACAAAAAAAAACCATAAATTCCATAAAAAAAAACTTTTTCATTTTGAATCAGTACTTTCTGAGATTCAACTCCACCAAACTCTTCACCGCTATGTTGTTAGTATAGAATAGTATAGAAAACCAACTAATAAAAAGAAGTTGAAAAAAAATATAAAAATATATATCTATAAATACAAAAAAAACTAAATACCTTGGAACATTGACAATACGTAAAGAATCTGATAGTCTACACCAAAAGTAAGGATTCAAAACGCCTCCGCTCATGTAATGGAGACAGTGATACTGTGCCAGTAGCTGGGGTATAATGCACTCTCTATACTTTATTGGTATTAACTTTATTTGTTGTTTATCTGAAATAATTAACATTATTATTAATATTTTAGGGAAGAAAAAAAATATAGCCAAATTGATAACATTCTTCTCTTACAGAAGGTTAACAAACATTTAGAAACACATATAAGTATTTGAATAGCTTAGATAGCAGGATTTGAACCCGCATCATCTTGCCAACTTTCTTATATTCTTGTTGCTTGCGAAATTCTTATATGCTTGTCATAACTTGTTTATTTATGTTGTTAATATCTCTTCAGGGAGATTTTCAGAAATTTGTCCTACCCAAAAATAATTGCTTAGAATAATCATTTGACAAGAGAGAATGGTGGGTACTTATTAAATATTCTTATCATACTCTCTAGCCAAATGATAATTTTAAGTAATTATTCCACATATTATTATCATTATAGTTGTATATTTATTAATCAATATTTTTGCACTTTTCTGTACACTTATAAAATTAATGTTTTACTATGTTGCCTGTATAAAAAAAAATAAGTGAAAAAATCCCCTTTGCACATTAGTCAGCTCGGCGTTTTTTTTTCACCACTCAACATTCAATGCATCCAGAATTCGGCGGAAAGTGGGTAACGAAGTGTCTTAACACCAAGATCCCTCTGCCTTCCCTGCTGTGTGCGGAATACAGCGTGAAGTTGATTTTTTTTTAAATAATAAAAGCCACTTACTTATACCATCAACATGCGCTAAATTAGTGTAAAAGATAATGTCTGAATTTTTCCAGAAGTCCGAGGAGTATATAAGGACTGTATATCTACACCTATGTAGTATAAGCCGGGACACCGGCTCCACTCGCGTCGGGTGCCCTATTAGCAAATCCTCTTCTGTACACAGCTGTAAAATAAAATTATTTATATTGTTGTCCTTTTTTGTAGATTTAAATATGAAAGAATTTAGTGTCAAGACAATCCATTCTCCGATTTCTATCAAAATTTTAGAGATATTGCATATTGAGTGTTGGAAATAAACACTATGCTTTGTCTTGTTGCCATAGAGAGTAAATGAATGTATTAAATAATTTATTCCCGGTTTGAACCTACAACGGTTGAGTTTACAGTCATAAGCTGTGCCATGAAGGCCTTTGTTGGATGGTCATTGTATGAATAAAAAAATATTTTAATAAAAGAACTAATCGCAGATTTAAAAAAAAATATATAACTGTAATTAACAAGCAAGATTATAAAGCTATAGAATGGATTGCTAACAAGATAGCCACCACACAATATACAATGTCTCAAAACAAACTCAGGCAGTCTGAGAGGAATGGACTGTCATAACACTAGGTTAATTCTGTCTACCCTACTATACATGGCATACACCTTGAAGCTAAAAAACGGTAAGGCTGCAGTAATGGCCACATCTACAAAAAACATCATCATACCTTCAGACCTTGGCTCCTCATCCGGTTGACCAGCTCATCAACAAAATCCTTATCCTCCTTGGCATGTAACACATATGCATGATATTTTTGTGGAAATCCTAATAGTTTGTCATCATATGTTATTATATCTTTGTCTTCTTCGTCCCATGTTACAATTTGATGGTCACCATTGCTTGGGTGAACTGAAAAGTAATGATAATTTATATTTTTATACTAATATTATAAAGAGGGAGAGTTTGTTTTGTTGAACTTGCTAATCTTGGGAACTACTGATTCTAATTGGATGATTATTTTTATGTTCAATAGTCCATTTGGAATGCTATGGGCCATATTACATCATGTTCATTCTTTTTATCTATATATATAAAAGGACTTGTGCTGACTGACTGAGGTAAGACGCACGCAGAGCCGTAACCGCTGATGGTAGAAACGTGAAATTTGGGCAGATGTTTATTTTCATATTCTGGACATCCACTAAGAAGGGAATTTGAAAAATGTTAACCCTAAAGGGATGAAATAGGGGTTGAAAGTTTGTATGGAAAAAAAAAAAATCTGTACCGATTTTCATAAAATTTGAAATTTAGACTCTTAAAAATATTTCATTGAACACGTGTTTCATGGTTTTTAAGAATTCACCCCCTAAGGGTTCAAATAAGGGGTTGAAAGTTTATATAGAAAAATCTTTAAATTGCCACCGATTTTTATAAAAATTAAAATTCAGACTGTTAAAAATATTTTATTGAACACATGTTTCATGGTATTTTTAGAATTCACTCCTAATAAGCGGGCGAAGCCGCGCGCGCCCTCTAGTGTAACAATAAAATAATTGTCGTGCAGTAGAACAGCATATAACTAAACATGAAAGTTGTGAGTTCTATCGCTGTGGGTTATTTTCATTTCTTTATTCTGTTAAAGAAAGGCATTCAGCCACTTAACACACATTGTCAAAAAGTGTGACACTGTAAAAGCAATAAACAAAATAAACATTTATTTAAAATACATTATAGAGAAAGAGTGTATAAAGTTTTTACATTTACCTTGCCAATACTATACTATTAAATAAGAAGTATTGATTATTTTTTTTTATATAATTAAGTTATAAGAAGATGTTAAAGTATTTTAGTCCCTATGAAAAAAAGTACTTTCTGCTTCCAATTTACTTAAGTATAATCGGTATCAGCATCTAAATGACAAGCTAAATTGTAAATTATTTAAAATTATAAAATAAGACTTAAATTAATCAATATTTAATTAGGTTGCTATCTCAAATCTTTTACAACTTATTTATGTACATCACTATCAATTTTATCTTGTTAATTAGTATTATTGTTTTGCTAATCAACACAAGAATAAAGAATATTGAGGATGTTAATAGTATGGTGGGCAGATCCATTTGTTTTTTTTTTAGCTTATGCTGTATCTCTAGTATAGCAAAGCAAAGGCAACCTTCTCTTAAGACACTGTTCCCGTTAAGTCAGATATTTTATTATATGATTTTAAAAATGTACATTTTCTTGGGCCAATTGTGAATTGCCTACACATTCATAAAACAATTCCAACATTTTTAAAAAATATTAATTCAACCTACAACATTCTTAAACTCCAACCATCCTTTAATATGTTTCAGTGTTATTTGAACATACTATCACAATATACAAAATGTAATCCATTTATTTCCAAAAAATATAAGATATTTATAATAAATAAGAAAATTAAGAAACAAAAAAACTATTGCTTATATAAATGTATTTATTATTATAATATTATTATTACTTAAACTTAAGTAAGCATTAGACCTAGGAAGCCTTAAAGGAGATTGTTGAATTTTATTTAAATTATTTTCAATACCTCTCTCTGGACAAAATTTCTCAAATTCAGGTAGCAGTATTCAAAAAGCAAAGAATGGAGTGTCTGAACACTTTGTGTCTGTGAAGTCTTTCATATGGTATCCATACATGACATTAACAAGGTGATTTTGTGCCTAACTGGCACACTCAAAATAGATAATAAAAGAACCGAACTGAACAGTAGATTCTCTTAGCCTATTACCCTGCTGTATATAAAATCTTTGTCCCTGTTTGTGTTTGTAAAGCTAAACAATACTTAGAAGTCTACCTTACCTATAAGTTTATTTTCTTTATGAAGGTCTATTAAATCTTCGCAGACATCAAATCTGTCAATTAATTGTAAAAAATCTAGGAGTTTAGCAATTGTTGCAGCACCATCTGAACTTTTTGACCATATTTCCAAAACTCTGGCCATTTTATCTGGATAGTCATTTATACTAGCTGCTACTTCTGTTGATATTTGGGCCAGTGACGCTAGCCCTCGCCAATCTCTAGAATTGATTAAATTTATTGAAAATTTAATAAAAATTGTTTTTTTTTGTTTTCTAGTGGTTTTTGTTATTGTCAATTGTGATGCTATTGAAACACAAAAATGTTATGTTATTGGTGTGTACAACTTTCTAATGCTATAACTTTCCCTTTTCCAATTTTATTTAAGACTAAGCTACAAATAATATAAGAACACAAAAGAAATAAATTATTTGTTATTGTCGTTCAGTATTAACAAAGACATGAGTTCAAACAACAAGGAGACCAATTCATTAGTGTAGATTATTGTTGTTTCTCAACAAGCAACATGTTATTATTTATATTACGACGATTATATGTAAAGTTGCCTTACAAATACGATAATATTACTTAAATACCTGTGTCTAGGTAGTTGATCGGGCCCAACAATTGGTATAACTTTTTTAGGATTTAATCGAGAAGATAATATATTACGAGATTCATTTGAGAGTGCAGACAACGGCACAGCGGTGAGATCGACGACCATATTGCCGCCACTTTGTATAAGAACTATAACAAATCACTTTTTATTCTGTTTTGGCACACTTTCATTTCGTTACGTTACTTATAACTTATAAGCGCAATATAAAAATTAAATTTGTAATATATTTGTGTATTACTATTGAGTTATCACAATTTTACTAGTGTTGTACTAGTTGCTACTTGTTGAGTGTTGACTTTATTGTTTCGAATTTCGAGCTCGAACCGTATAACCGACTTTATTTACGTGAATCGTTTTATGGTTCTCGATACTCGATATCGACATTAAATCAAAAAGCTCGTTACATAAGAAGGAATTTTAAATAAAGAAAGTAAATGAAGAGACTAATTAAGATTTGCGATAAATATTTTGTATATTATGTTAAAGATAAAATAAAACTGAAATAAAAAATAAAGTTAAGGTACGAATATCGATGCTAAATCAGTGTTGTCATATGTACTTAAAATCGATATCATCTTTGCAATTGATCTGTGGTTATTACCACAGACTGTTAGCCAACTCTATAGAGTATAATGCATACCTTGCTTTTTGCATGTTTTCAATTTTATTTAGATAATATTTAAAAAATCATATGGTTATTCTTAACAATATAGTTTTAGGTGTAATATTTTATAAACAGTACACATTATGTGTAATAAAAAATATTTCAACCCCGATTTTATTTTTCAAAAATATATCGGACAAGTATTTTTATTGTTTTTTATGTATTCTTCATAAAGTTGGAAATAGAAAATATATTATAATTTTTCTTTACTTTTTTTGTATTTTGAAATTTATCTAATTTTATAAAATCAATATGATAAATTATATTTTAAGGAATGCTTAAAACCTACTATTGAATTTCGACTTTACTCGTCATCCTCCAACATGATGATGATATGGGTGGATCAATAGAAAGCCAATAATTTTCTTTATTTCTTTCTTTCAAAGGTTATGCATGTTGCAAAAACTAATTTGCAGGTTAATAATAAATGAAAAACATATTTTAACCAATATAAATATATATATTTATTTATCTTTATGAAACAATTAAACTGTAAATTCTAACAAAATTGTCACTGCCACAGCTTGCTAACATGAAGTCTTTACTATCATCCTCTTCTAGTTTTGGTTTGAAAAACAATCTTTTTACTGTTAAATGGTGTGCGGTGCTGTAAAACAAATATTATTAATATAGTAATAGTATTTATCGACGCATTTCCTACATTTGGGAGGAAATCCAGATTCTCCACATTAAATCTATTTTGGAGACATTATGTTATATTTCTTATTTTAATTTCTTATATTCTAAGGGATATAACTACTTATTCAAAAATTTTTTTTTGTTGAAAAATTACAAAATTTTGAAGATTTTTCGTATGGTTTATTAATTTGAATTTTGGCAACATTATGAGGGTAGACATACAAAAGTTTTGATATAAAGGTGGACTTAAATTACTTAATAACACGCTATAACTTAAGAACTGAACTAATATAGTAGGCTTATAATAAAAAAAATACCTATTATCCATTTCACGAAGCAAGCTCCAAATTCCATCAAAATGATATATCCTTATGATACCAGATTCGAACCCCACAGCGATTATTCGGTCTGACTTCGTGGGCGCGAAATCCAACGCTGTCACTGAACTATTGGATACTTCTAGGGCTTTGCCTATATTTGAAAGAAAATAATAAATATAGTTAGTGTAGGTATATAATAGGTAATTTAAAAAAACATCAATAATCCTCAATAGTTTAGACGTAGGATTATTATTTTCACTTCATGATTTTTATCCATACTGTATTACGTGTGAGGCAGTTATGAATAGATCCAATAACCAATAACGTAAACATCTACTACTACAAAAATACTAGTAAACGTTGCTGATCTGCCACTTTTCATTCTCAAAAAACATACTAGAACGAGAAAGGGATATCTCTCGTTCTTTTTTCCGCAATTAGCTATTTTCTATAACAAACCTATAAGCAACGTTTAACTTTACAAACATAACTTTATGATTTATTTTGTTTGAAAAAATAACTTTTTGGATTTGGCATAATCTCTTTTCTTTTCATTGTATTAGGCCTTTATAGAGTAGTTAAAACTGTGCTTTAATTTTATGTAGTGAAGATAAAAATACTCTGTAAATGATTACATTTAAAAAAAATAACAGGACATTTTGTTGATTATTTTCGATTTATTAATAAAATAAAGTACTCAAGTACTATATAGCCAGGCCTTATATTTAGAGAAAACAATATTATCAATTTATATTATCAGGGACTGAATTGTGACCACAGCCTTTAATCAGTAAATATATTATATTCTATTATGTATTTGTATATATATTTTTAATATCATATTATAATGAAGAGTTTGTTTGGTTGAACATGCTAATCTCAGAAACTAGTGGTTACAATTTAAAAAAAATATGTTGCACTCCATTTATGGAGGAAGCCTAAAAGGTTCTAGCTTTATAGCTTATACTTGTATAAGTGGAAGTGTGTACCACTTTAAATGAAACCACAGTTTTATCTACTCTATAAAAGCCTATTACAATATTTTTTTTTCCCAAAAATGAAAAAGTGATTTTTTCAAACAAAATAAATAATAAAATTATGGTTGTAATATAAAACGCCATTTGTCAAGAACGATGCACGCACACATAAACCTATCAAAGGGAAACCGCCGCATACACCTCATTCCGAAATCGAGTCGTAGCTATTGGCGCTAAAGTTCAAAGTTGATTAACCTTCAGTAGTATTTTTGTAGTAGTATGTGTTTACATTATTGGTATCCATGCGTTCCTGCGTCACACGAAATACAGGCATGGACAAATATCGTGAAAAGAAAAAAAAAATACTACGTCTAAACTGTCTTAATAATAATCTTGATGAATTTCTTTAGGTATAGGGTTAAAATATTTAATATGCCGTTCCCGTAAAAGGAGCGCTGACACCTTGTATACTAATTTAAGCATTTTATTAATACAACATAACTTACCAACAAGACTATAATTCTTAAGCGACGAATTGCTTAGTGTATCCGTTTTTGACCATACACAGACCTAAAAAAAAATTGCATTTATTTGATTATTTAGTTAATATTTGTCTTAATAACTACTATTCCGCTATGTGCGAGATACAGCGTGCGGTTGAGTTATCGCTACATAAGAAGTCTCGTAAAATATAGTTACCTGACACTACTACTGGTATAGGGTAACTATTTTTTAGTTTTATCTTAGAGCAGAGGAATGCCTTTCACATTACTCAACTTTTTGCAAGAATTCGAGAAGAATTAGTTTGTTGAATATACCATGTTTAAATTATTTCCATTTCCTCATTATGAATGAACAAATTAGTTAATACTCAATTAATATAAAATGGACAGAACATAATATACCATTGAGGCCAGTCGTAGCGCTGGCCCATAAAGTGTGACTGTAAACGCGACTGGTTGTGGGTTCATAACCGTGTGAATGTGGGTGGATTCATATTTCTGTTTCGTCGATACTCTGGTGTCGAGGCAAAGGGATGAAAAACCGCCCTTTTACACGCAATGCCTCCAGAATTCAGCGGAAAGTGAGGAACGGAGTGTCTGAACACTAGGTTCCCTCTGCTTACCTTGCTGCCTATACTGCTACTTTCCTAAGATTAAAACCAATGAAGAATTCCTCACCCTCCCATCCCTGGATCCAGTAGCGAATACTCCACTATCACACGCCCAAGCGCAACACCATATTATCCTGGAGTGTACTCCATTAGTTTTGTCTGTATTAGCTTCAATTTCGAATTGATTTGTATCCGCTACTCTCTGGAATAAGGTCCATTTGCGGTCACGTGACACGGATAGCAGGCGTTGACTGTCGGGTGAGAAGGCTAGTTGCGTTACAGTTAATGTGTGGGATTGGAGCTGTTGTATTTGTTGCCACGTTTTAGTTTCCCTGAAATGAAATAAATAATATAAATCTATATTGATAATATAAAGCTGAAGTGAAGGTTGTTTGGTTCAACGTTCTAATCTTAGGAACTACCGACACAAAAGGAAACAAAATGCACGCACATGCACGTACACACGCACGCACATATGCTCAGACACTCTTTCATAGCTAACACCAAACCATCACTGAAGTCGGATAAAGTCCACGCTGTACTCTGTTGACTAATTAGGAAGCTTCTTTAGAGCTTTCAATACAAATATGGTCATTTTGTTTGTTAAAATATTGCTCAATTGTCAAGCTTTTCTCATCCGGAATTTTTTTTTCTGTAATTTCTCTCTGATTAAGTATTTGTTTTGCTTTTACAATATTATTCTTTTTTTAAATTATTAGTTAAGAAATGCCCACCGCATGCGTCTCTCACAAGCTGCAAGTCGTAAGTCATATTTTAAAATACGCGACGTGGTTCTAGGTACTATCTTCACCTCACTTCACTCTCCCTTACTGTTTTGATTGCCTTTTTCGTACGAACGCTACGTGGACAGAGGCCACAACTTTTTTTGTCAGGAACAGATAGATTGGCACACAAACATTTGATTAAGACCAAGAATACTCTTTCTTTCTCTCACATACACAGCAACTCCCACCCATACACATAGCCACTCCCACCCACACACACAAACACACACCCGCATGTCTCACTCACCACACAATGACGGCGGCGTGTGTAGCAGAGGAGGACTTGCAGGCGGAAGCAAGCAAGGAACCATCGGGACTTGCGCTGAGGCAGTACACCTCGTAGCCGTGCCCATACAATTTTTGCGTTTCGGGCCACAGAGTATTCTGCATTAGCGTTTCTTCTGTTGGTGGTTCTGGCGATGTGAAATATATTTGTCACAATTAATTTTCTGCTGTGTATACACAGTAGATGTCCACAGCTGAAAATTAATCGTGACAAATATTAATTTTCAGCAGTGGACATCTTAATACAACTGTCAAGTCTGTGGACAAGAAACAATGTAGGCAACTTGAGTTGAGCGTCGAACGTACAAACAGTTGTTCATCAAACGCGCGAACATCTTGTGTGTGTACGTTAAATATTAGCTCTCGCCCGCATGTATAAAACAGGCAGAGAATACTTAGTGGTAAGACATTCTGCTCATTCCGCCTTAATTTAAGACATTGCACAGAAGTCAGCGCCGCACATTACGCGGATAAATGAAAATATTTATAGCTCCGACTCAGCATAGAACCCACAACCATCACATTAATACTCAGACGCTGTCCCACTGTGTTGCCACGTGATATTATTAAAATAAATACATATTTAAAAAATTATATTCACCATGTAACTCCATAGGTACAAAATATCCATCGTTTTCATCACCGTTGGCTTGATCATCACCGCTGAAGACAGCTTTGTTGGACAAACCTAAAGAAGGGACCGAAGCTCCTTCGGGACCTAAAAGTAAACAGGATACAAAATGAAACTGATCAGACCAGTGGAAGTTGCTCACATACATTCATCAACTAGAAAAACGTTGACGATCTCTTACGGCTAACATTTCCATGGCTAAGAACACTTTTGATTAAGTTTACAAAAAATTACATCCAGTCTTTTAAAAGACTAGGTCAATATCGGTTAAACCGTGTATTTGTATGTATGTGTGTCTCATAACACCTCTATCTCTGTTATTTAATAAACTTTCATTTCGCAATTCGAAGTTACTCGTTCAAGAATAAAGCTTATTAATTTAAACATAGATAGAAGTTCAAATCTTAATACTATGGAAATAATACAATGGAAAGTTTTAAATACAAAAAAATCACTACTAGTTAACTAGGCTTGTGTTTTTTTTTTCAACGACCAAGACACATTGCCCATTGTTCGCCCAATTGAAAGCTCTTTTTTCTCAAAAACAAAAATAAACCCAAATTACCTTTAACACCTCCATCAACAAGTTCACAACCAACAATATTATTAAAATTGACCACAAAATTGTGTGGAGCTTCAAACACTCTAATAACTTTTTCTTCAGCGGCCGATGCGAACACTGTTGCGTTCACTAAGGCAATGGACGCCATATCATATCCGTGAACTTGGGGGCGGGATAATTCATGCCATTCCAAACCTTCACCTGTAAATAATAATAATTTTAAAGCACTTTAAAAACCAAAAAATACCTAATTTACAACTTTAAAATGTATGACAAGAAATGAGCCAAGATGCTATCTTATATCTGCAAGATATTATAGATAGGAAACTAATCCATCTAAATCACTGGTCCCAAACCAGTGGTCCGCAGAAGCCTAAATATGGTCCGCGAACGATTTTAATTTTTATGACTGGGGATGGTGCGGGGAAGTTTCTGTTTGATTATCACAGTTAATTTTTATTATACCTACATGTATAGTGCTACCAAGAATGATATAAAAGTGGTCCTTGATCAAGAAAAGGTTGGGAACCCCTGATCTAAATAAACTAAAACAACTAAATAAAATTATATTATACATAGTTTTAGTTAGTTACTATATACTTATTTAGAAAACGTATAAAAATTTTAACATAGCGGAATTCGAAAACGCGTTTCCTGGAAACGACCAGGTGGTTTCCTAAGTGTGGAATAACACTTTAAAAATGTTAATAAAACTAGCTAATAAAAAAGTGTTAATAATACAGTAGTTTTTCCCCCGCTTTTGGATAGATCGAATCGTCCAGAATATGTCTGACACTATCCAAATACAATTCTTAGAAAAATGCTATTATAATAAATATAATATAATTTTTTATTAATGAATATCTATAATATCACATATCATGTTAGATTTATAAATATATATCATGTTAGATTTATAAAAAAAACATATAGATACACAATATTTTCTTCTTAAGAAATGCTTATTTACTACGAAATCTAGCAGTTCAAACATTCTGATAACCAAATATCCTGTGGTCTGTAGCAGCCAGATTAGTGAGATTCTACTGTTGTTGCATATAAAATAGTTAAAATAAAACATTTCTAATTAAAATTGTCTTCTCATTAACCTACCTGCTATTTAAAGTAATCATTTATTACTAAAACATTATTTTTCACCATTATTATTATATAAAAAAAAAATGTCGACTCACCATCCCTTCTCTTCCACGGTGCATGTAGCCTAGTAGTCTGATCTAAAGAGACACTGACCAAGTACCTCCCTTTCCCCTCCCATTTAATGTCTTCAACTCCACTGAAATGCCCTCCGATAACTACACTTGGATGCCATTGGTTGGTCTCCTGGTTAATATGGAAAAATAATGTGTAAATACCTATTTATAAACTCCAAAGCACTTACATTTAGATGTAAATTATGACATAAATAAATAGAAGCTATCGTGGCGCAGTGGTTTGGATCCCCACTCATGGGAATAAATTATTTAAATTTTTCTAATCTGGTAAAAAAGTGCAGCGTTGAGTTCCTCTACTCAAGACGACGTACAATGTCTCGAGCAAGCGGAGAACGGAGTTCTTGAACTTGACGTTGATATAATCAATAATAAGTAGTTATAAACAATAATATCATCGTGGCGCAGTTGTTAAGTAACGAAATGTATAAGCTAGTATTTTGTGTTTGTGATAAAATTATATGATTGAAAGTAAAAAATAAACATTAAATCAAAATATACGTTATTCCTACAGGAAAACCACCGTCTCGGAACTGTGCTTTTTAAATCTCTTCAATTTCCTTCCTTCCTTCAATATCAATTCGAATTTTATTCAAAATAAGAAGTTACATGCTTGATTTTTTGAATGAAGCATGTGCGTTCTTATTTTGAATAAAATTATTTGAATTTGAGTATACCTCCCAGTGTTGCCAGACGTGACGATTTTTTGCCCAAAATATACATGTCCCGAGCGGGACAGACCGACCTACCTTATCCAATTTCCATATATGCAATGACCCATTATAACCGTGACCCATAAATGCATCAGATCCGAACCGGCTACCGTAAAACCCTAGTCCATTTCCTCCCACTTCACCGACTCTGACATTCTCTACCCACGCCCCACCATGGGTTTCTGGTTGCCAGATTATTATTGTTTTATCCAATGATGATGATAGAAGACGGTAAAAAGGTTGGTTGTCTGTAAAAAAAAATTGTATTAAAAAATATGGTATTTGTGACGCAGAGGCACAAGTGTGACAGGCAGGTAGGTTCGATTCCTACTCAAGGATTTTTTTCCCGACTGTATATTTAATATTTTGATGTCGAGTATACAAACTAAAACTTAATGAAATTACATGTATCAGTAATGTGAGAGTACATACATATGTCATCTCTCATGCACATGCATATGAGATCAAATGAGTGGAAGTGAGATCTCCACTTCGAGGCAAAAGCGTGGCGTTGAGTTGAGTGGTGCAATGCCTCCAGAATGCGGTAGAAAGTGGGGAACAGAGTGTCTTAACACTAGGTTCCATCTGTCTACCCTACTGTGTGCGGGATACAGTGTAAAGCTGATTTTTATATAGAACTTTGGCATATTTTAATATTAAAATAGTAGGTCTGTTCTCTCTACATGCTTACATGGAAGTAGGTAGGAAAATAGTAGGTCTGTTCTCTCTACATGCTTACATATCCCCTTACCTTTATCAAACCCCTTATCCCATTGAACTCCATAAACCCATCCTTCATGTCCAGCGAGAACAGCATCAAGTTTTACCGACCAAATTACTCTGTGAGCTTGAAACACTTTCTCCTCAACCTTGATCCCAGAGACCACCTCATCTTCATGACGCTGGATCCTCCATAACCTGATGTAGGTGTCTTGAGATGCTGATGCTAGCATTATTGTTGTGTTATCTATAAGGGTTCAAAAAGTGTATTTCTTATATAACAGGTACGCATATGGTAATAATCTAGTGATAAGACATTCAACTAAACAACACCCAATTTTCAAGACAGTGTGTGTTAGAAATCAATACCACACTGTGTCTTCTTGCCATAGCAAAAAAATTAAAATTCATTATCCCAAATGAGAATTACATCCAGAACCATTAAAAAAAACAGATGCAGAGGCTGTTATGGTGCAGTGTGACAACATCATACTCAAGGAGGCAATTATAGTTTATTTTATATTAATTTTAATTTTTAATAACAATAAATAGAAACTTAGTTTCATCTTACCAATACTTATAACATCTAGTCCTCGAACCCAATCTTCGTGACCAACTAAAGTATGAACTCTATGATATTCATTTTCTTCTGTGAAAATATGTATCTTATGATCATCTAATGCACAAAATAGTATGGGTTTTTTGGCAATAGGTAAAATATGGGCTTTAAGAGTTAGACAGAGGCCAGAATGTAGGTCAATAGTTTGTTTAAGTGTTGTTGTACCTGAAAATTTTAAAATTTAAATATTATTGTAGATCAGTTTAGAATATTAAAGGTATGTATGATATACATTTACATAGATATAAAAAAATATATAAATAATATTTTATTGCTTTCAGCGATTTCAAACTAAAGAAAATAAAGAAAAGTTTAAAGTTTCTACCATTTTTACGTTCCCAAATTTTCATAGTAGTATCAATAGATCCAGTATATACTACTAAATCATCTTCAATATATAATCCACTGATACAAGTTACTCCATCTCCATGTCCTGATAAAACACTTGTAACATTCCAAATATCATTTTCTAAAGTCCATATTGCAGCAGTCTTATCAGCTGAACAAGAAAGTAGTTCTATACAACTATCATCAGGTCTGTGCAGCCATTTTACTGAGTTTATTTTTGATTTATGATGGCTTAGCACCGTAAGTGGATCGGAGTTTTTTATATTCTGAAAAAAAAATATATAATCTATACTACACAAAATGTTACAAATTAGGCTTAACTTTACACTACATCCCATAAATAGCATATCCATAGAGAAGGTGTAGTGTTAAGACACTTCGGTCCTTATGTTCTTCATTCGTTTTGCATAATTTTCGAATCATTGTGTGAGGACGAGTAGCAGAACTCAACGCCGCGCTTTGTTTTGTTTCCAGAGCGAGGGAAACAATCCCCGAGTGAGATTCCAACCTATAGCCGTGGTGATAAAAAAGTCAAATGACCAAAAAGGGAATAATAAATAGTAATAGAATATGAATGTATGATTTAATAAGTAATAAAATATTGCGTACCGTATCATATATAACTACAGCATTTGAAGCGCCATAGCATATTAATCCCTGTTTATTCCAGTCTGCTATTTCAGGGCAACGGTTGCAAGCTACAGATGTGTACACTTGTTTTATAGATACCATTTTCTTTATTATTTTAATCGCATGTGCAATGTTTTGTTTACTATATTGACATTTATATTAGAGGTTAGATTTTCTTAATACTGTCATTTGTTATTAAATGTCACAATACTTCGTCATTCGATCGCTTACGTGATAATTATATTACTTTATTTTTTGGATCACTAACTCCAAGAGTGTAAACCTTCTACCTGGCTGTATTATTGTAAAAATGTGTGTTTTATCATTTAAAGTTATTTGACAGAATAGTAATAAAATTGAAATAAATATTTTTTTTGTGCTTTTTTTAATTTTATGAAAGATCATGCAGTCGTTCCGAAGAAGTTTCTGTACATTACGGAACCGTACCGTATTTTATTTCCTATTAAATATAATCTATTAGTAATTTTGGCGGGAATTAAACATTTTGACACTGACAAGTGATAACGAATCTATATTGTTATTTAGTATTTTAAATTGCGATTGCTTATATTGTGTAATGTAATATTTTAGAGTAGTCGTATTTTGTTTATTAGTCAAATATATCTATTTAAATAAGTACACCAAAAATGCCTGAAGTGATGATATATGGAATCCCTGTGACCTTTCCTTTCGAACCCTATGATGTACAAAAAGCATACATGGAAAAAGTAATTCAAAGTTTACAAAACAACACAAATGCCTTATTAGAGTCACCTACAGGAACTGGAAAAACTCTGAGCCTTCTATGTTCCTCTTTAGCCTGGTTGATGGTGAAAAAAGCGCAGTTACAAATGAACGCGCAACTTGGTAATTTCTCTGAACACAGCGGATCTTTTGGTGGGTCACTACGAGACAGTCTTAAAGCAGGTGGTGGTAGTAAGGCTAAAGATAACACGTCCTGGGGTATGCCAAAGATAATTTATTCTTCACGAACTCATTCTCAATTAACACAGGCCATGCAAGAGTTAAAGAGGTCAAGTTACAAACATGTCAAAGCTTCAGTCCTTGGCTCGAGAGATCAAATGTGTATTCATCCTGAAGTGTCCAAAGAAACAAATAACATGAACAAGGTTCACATGTGTCAGTTAAAAGTGAAAACCAGAACTTGCCATTTTTATAACAATGTAGAATCCAAAAAAGATGATAGATCTGTAAAAGGTGATGAGATTTTAGATATTGAAGATTTAGTGTCTGTAGGAAAAAAGTTAAAATGCTGTCCCTATTATTTATCTAAAGAGTTAAAACAGGATGCAGATATTATTTTCATGCCTTACAATTATTTATTAGATCCTAAATCAAGAAAGGCGAATGGAGTTGAACTCCTTAACAATATTATAATTCTTGATGAAGCTCATAATGTTGAGAAGATGTGTGAAGAATCTGCTTCTTTACAGATAAGGACTACAGATATTGCACTTTGTATAGATGAAATAACTTATATAATGAGATCTTTTGTCGAGGGTGGTGATGATCAATTAGATATGACTTTGGATAGCAATCAAGCAAAAGATTTCACATGTGATGATCTATGTATTTTAAAAGAAATGATGCTAGCATTAGAAAAAGCTGTTGATGAAATTTCAATTGGTTCAGATGGCACAACTTATCCGGGTGGTTTTATATTTGAACTCCTCGATAAAGCTGAAATAAAAGATCATAATCATATGTCAGTTATAACTTTAATAGAAAATCTGATACAATACCTTTCTACAGCAAGTGCATCACCATTTCAAAGAAAAGGTGTGGGACTACAGAAGATTGTTGATTTATTGAATGTTGTATTTAGTGGTATATCACATGCATATAAGGAGAGAATAAAAATGTGCTATAAAGTCCATATTCATATAGAGGATAAGAAAAATAATAAGAAATCTGATAGCTGGGGAGCTTTGAAAGCTGGTGGCAATAAATCTGCAGAAAGAGTTTTAAGCTACTGGTGTTTTAGTCCTGGGTTCGGTATGAAACAGTTAATAGATCAAAATGTTAGAAGTATTATCTTAACTAGTGGTACACTAGCACCTTTGAAACCTCTTGTCTCTGAACTGGGCATACCAATAGGTGTGCAATTAGAAAATCCTCATATAGTAAAATCAAATCAAATTTGTGTCAAAATTATAGGGCAGGGCCCAGATTCCACACAGTTAAATTCAAGTTATCAAAATAGGGATAATCCAAAATACATTTCATCACTAGGTAGAACTATATTGAGTTTCTGCCGAGTAATTCCAGATGGCTTACTAGTTTTCTTTCCATCATATCCTATTATGACAAAGTGTCAGGAAAGCTGGCAAGCTGAGGGAATCTGGTCGAGTATTACTAGTTTGAAACCAATTTTTGTTGAGCCTCAAAGAAAAGATACTTTTAACACGATAATAAATGATTATTACAGTAAAATTAGTGATCCCAGTACTAAGGGAGCCTGCTTCATGGCAGTATGTAGGGGGAAGGTATCAGAAGGTTTAGATTTCGCAGATATGAATGGAAGAGCTGTTATTATAACTGGCCTACCATTTCCTCCACTAAAGGATCCAAGGATCATATTAAAAAAAAAGTATTTAGAAGAACTGAGGGTCAAAGACAAAGATTTTCTATCAGGTGATGAATGGTACTCTTTAGAAGCAACTAGAGCTGTAAACCAAGCAATAGGAAGAGTCATTCGTCATCAACATGATTATGGTGCAATTTTACTTTGTGATAATAGATTTAGTAATCCAAGACTAAAAAATCAACTGTCCACTTGGTTGAAAGATCATATAAAATTATCTAACAAATTTGGAGAAACTCTTAGTGAAGTTTGTAGATTTTTTAAAAATGCTGAAACTACATTGCCTTTACCAAAATTAAAGCCATTACTACCACATGATGTTAATACAAGTTATAAAGAAAGTACTGCAACAAGTTTAACTGGAGTATCATTTCCTGTAACAAACACAAGGGTGGTACAAAATAAAAAATCTGTTAAACAATATCCTAATTCAAATGAGGTTTACGCAGATTTTTCAATGGATTTTTATAAAAATGCTCAAGCTTCCAAATATTTGAATGAATTCAAGCCAAAAGAAACTAAAGATTTGTTTAGTGCTTTAGATTCTTCCAGCGAAAGCACACAATCTTCTCAGCCCTTAGTAACAATTCATAAAAGAAATGCTGAGGATACTAATGTCATTGCTGTGGCAAAGAAAAAAAAGTTAAAAATTAAGAATTTTGGCTTTGAAGAAAATTTAAAAGAATCTGGTGAACTGCCACCAATGCCTGAGGAAAGAGCTGCTCCTACTTCCCTAATAGATTTCGTGAAAGAATTGAAAACACTTTTAGATGCTGAAAATTATAAGAAATTTCAATTATCTATATCATCATATAAGAAAAGTGGTGACTATCACTTATTTTTAAATATGTTGACTGAATTATTACAAAACAAAAGACTGTTCTATTTATTTAAAGGCATGAAGAGATTTCTGAAGGAGGAACATAAAATTTCCTTTCAAACTTATTGTGATAATGTTAAATTGTAATTATTTTTTGGCTTATTGTTGTAACTTGCATATAGCACGGTAGGCAGAGAGAAAGAGTATGAGAGTGGGGGGGGGGGGGGGATGGTAGAGAACTATCTTACTAATTCCGCACTTTATTATATTGAAACAACAAACAACACAAAAAAAATAAGTTCATATATTAAATTATATTTTTATGGAAGCTTTACTTCATTAAAAAATCAAATCACCTTCACACTATACCCTGCACACAACAAGGTAGGCAGAGGGAGCATACTGATAAGACACTCCCCACTTTCCGCCGACTTTTGAGCCATTGCGTGTTGAGTGGTGGGACTTAACACTGAGCTTTTGCCTTGGTGCCTGAGCGAAGAAAGAAATAAAATTAATAAGAAATATTAATTCATTCTCATGAGTGGGGATTGAACCCTCAACTGTCGCGTTTCTGTACTTATTACTGTATAATTATTAAAATAATTTGTTTTGTATACTAATTATTTTAAAAACATTATTTTCTTTCTATGAACATCTTATTAAAGGTTTAGTAAATTCAATAATCTAGCACTTCTTGATCATTAACAGTGTTGGCTTAGTGAGATTCCACTGTATTAATAGTAAAATTTTGTAATATATTTGTTAAGACATTTTATTTATTTAAAAAAATTATGTAAGTATATAAGTAATAAAAGACTTATCTGTATTATTTGTTTTATTACACTAGAAATTACTTTTTTAACCATTGTTTACTAAAATACATTTTTAGGGGCCTCATTAATCTTATTTGCTATTTTTATAGAATTAATTCGTAACATTGTCTGTTGAGCTCTTTGGAAGTTTATTCTCATGAACTGCTTCCTTCTTTTCTTCTTGAAATGAGTTCTTGTGTGTGAAAGACCTTTAGATATAATTGTGGCAGTAACTGTCACAAGACCTGGCTGCACTAATGGTCGTCCAATCAACGAAAAATCTTTTGTTGCTGCCAATAATACTTTGTCCAAAGTTATTTTATCACCAATATTTGGAGGCCAATATCCTTCGACAACTAAGAGATCACCATCAGTTACACGCCATTGTTTGCCCAGCAGATGTACTATAGCAAAGTTGCGGGAGGTTTTGGACTCAATTAACTTGTTGCAAGTGTTTATCACGTCTTTAGTAGTCTCTTGTACTGTAGAGGTTTGTGATGGAGCATTTTGTGTTATGAATCTTGAAAGTATACCACCTGAAAATAAAAAATAAATAATTAATAACAGTTAACAACGACAATCTACCACCGGTTTTTACAGCTAATAATCTAAGATTTGAGAAATATGTGCCAGAAATTTTATTTATAAATAGTTTAGTACTTTTATATAAAAAAAAATGTTTTATAATCAAAATGCGGGAGATTTTAAGGTTTTTTGTGGTAACATAAATATACCTTGACTATTAAATACGTTGGCTAAGCGTTGAAGGCCTGCTCTAATCATGTTTGTAGTAATTACTATTTAATAATAGAAGAATTTAATTACTGATTAAACATTGTTTTAGTACGAAAATATAACATAACCTAACTAGATTTTTAATTTTTGACGTTTAATGTAAGTTGACATTGACAATTACATAGAATATAAAAATATTGCAGTTTATATAAAAAGGCACGGTATCGATATATCATGAACATAAGAATACGTTTCATTTCGATTGTAAGACAAGTATAAATAAAAAAAAATTAAGCTTCACGTGCACGCTTCATCCCGCATATAGCAGGGTAGGCAGGGGGAGCCTAAAGCGAAGAAATGAAAATAATAAATATTTCATTTACAATTGCACGCGTTTGCCCCTGCGCTCGTAGTATTAACACATTAACTTTAATATAAATAGTTTTATATTTAAAGTTAAGAACATTGTGAAACTGACAAAATTATATCTACGAACCCCATTTAACGACAACTACAATAAAATGTGTACAAAAAATACTTACGTATAGAAAAAATGTATTTTTTTTATATAACATTAATATTGAAAGAAATGTACTTTTATTACATACAACAAAAAGTTAGCTACTCTAGAAATAATATGTATATGTTTCCTACATAGAAATTTTATTGTTTTTATTTACTTTATTCGTTTGAATATAATATACATGTGGGCGCGCGCAATCGCGAATCTTAGTAGATGTCCAGATTATGAAAATAAACATCTGTCCAAATTTCACGTTTCTATGCACAGCAGTTACGGCTGTGCGTGCGTCTTACCTCAGTCAGTCAGGTAGCCTATATAGTAGTATATAGTCAGTAGTCAGCCTTTTATATATACAGATTATACAATTCGTTCATATAATTCGGGAACAGCATGAAGTTTAAAACTTTGTCGTTCCTGATTTATTTGAATTATGTATATGCATACAGTGTGTAGAAAACTCACATATAGATTTAGGTACAGTGCAATATTTTATTGTTATTTAGCCTGGAGAAACTACTAAACTGAATAATATCATCTTAGTTAAGCGAAAAAACGAAAATATTTTAAAAGGAGAGTTTATAGGTTGTCTACATTAAATAAATAATAAATAATTTAACAATAACTTGGTAGCATTTACAATACAAATAAAATAACCTCGACTCTGGAATGAAGTAAGGTTTCTAATTTCTCCACCAATTATGCCTTATTTATGTAAATAAAATGCGAGAATTAAGTGAAAATTTCGTTATTTAAATCCCAATAAAATATATATATTTTTATATAAGTAAATAGACTTTCTCAAGCAGCTTTGAATCGTCGAATGACTCGTGAGGCGGTAAAGTTGAAAAGAACCGGCAAGAATCTAAACAGTCGTTCTTTTCAATAAAATCAATGTTACAATTTTTTTATTATTACATAAACTAGCAGATATCCTTCTTGAGATTAAATTAATATTAATTCCATAATTTTTTATCCTCTAAATATTTTGGAACAGTGTTATTACACTGTTCAGGAATATTTATCAAGGTAAGCCTATCGGCTTACCTTGTTTGTTGTTAGTATTGTTCATACGGTTACTGGAAATTTCTGTAGCGGCAAGCTGAGAATACATCGAGGAATTTTATTATAATCATGTAAACTTAATAAATAAAAGATTTATTTATGACATTTTTTCGAGACGAAAATTTGGTGTTACTATAGCAATGAATATGTTGTTGGGCAATCAGAGTATTTTTTAAAAATATATTTTCTGCATTTCATTGCATCCTTCCTTGTATTTTAATATTTCTTTAAATATTTTGTATAAGGATGAGATGAGGCTGAAAACCAGCGCTATAGAAGATAAATCTCACAGCATCGAGCTCCATTCTTTTAACAGTTTTAATTATTTTCTTTTATCACTATCATTTTTTATTTCAACTTTTATTATTTTTGTTCTCATTTTTGAATTTCCTTTTTATAATTAACGGTAATAAAAGTAATATTTAAAAAAAAAATAAAATTGATTTGGAATGTTTTAGTATAAGTACGGTTATTTTAATGCATACCGAAATTTCAAATTAGCTTAAAAACTAAGCAAACACACACAGCTTAAAAAAACAGGCTAACCGTATATTTTCTGTTAAAGAATTAAGTAACAAAAATAGTTACAGGTAAAAATATTACAAAAAAAAAAAATGGCAACCAAATTTCTGCGTAGCTTGTAAGAGCGATTGTGATTTACCGCCGTCCCCCGGTTAAATAATAAAAATAATATATTTCTTGCCCCCACATCGCATGACGGATGACCCGAATAATGCGAGTCCGTGTCGCTCTAGACACTGAAATGAGCTATGCCAACGATATTCGTACGCCTTGAAATGCGATAATTTTTGAAGAAATCTTATTAAAACTTAGAGGATTTTGTGATTTGACGCTATTGCGGGAAAGTTTGCAGTCGTGGGGTTAAGCGTGATGGTTGTAGGTTCAATGTTCGTATCAAAAGGAAATGTTTATATTTACATTATGTTACAGGTTTTGGGTTTTATTCCCACTCGAAGAAATGAAATATTTAATACTTTCTTAAGGCAAACCACTGAACTAGATTTGAACATATAACCATAGTGTTGGGTGAAACATTTAATATTTTAATTTTAACGCTTTGGTAACAAGGCGCAGCGCGGTTTTGAGTTCCGCCACTCAACACGCAATGCCTCCAGAATTTGGCGGAAAGTGGGGAGCTGAAGAGCCTTAATGGGAATGGAATGTCTTAACAATAAGTTCCCGGGCTTCCCTCTGTCTACCCAGTTATGTGCAGTATACAGCGTGAATCTAAAAAAAATAAAAATAAATTGCGCTTGTAAGACCTGTCATTGATGACATATAAAATAAAGATTTTTTTAGCTTCTCGCTGTGTCAGGCTTATAGCAGGGCAGGCAGAGGCATAGATCAGGCTTGCTCGATGCAGCATGAAGCTAAAAAATCTATTGGAATTTTAGATACAATTTCGAATTTTTCAAATCATAAAATTTTGTTGTGTTTATGGGAAATTTATGTTTACACCTAAGTGAGGCCAGGGCAGGTCGTTAATGATTATAATATATGGCCCCAGGGGTCATAGATAGATGTCCCAAATGGGGAAAATATTTATGTCGACCTTACAAATATATCACGTCCCAAAAATTTTATTAAAAAATAAATGCTTACGAAATACAAGCTTTACAAGACTTAGGACAGTAAAAGGTATTCTAAATATTTATATAGAACTAATATAATAAATAATTTAAAGAAATAGTGAGTAGTAAATATGATACTACATTTTAGGTAATCTATAAAAGCTGACGAATTCGTAAAAAAAGTCATTGTAAAGCGTGATCGTTATTCGCAAGATGGCAGGCAGATGTAACCTAATATTAAGACATTCCGTTTTCCATCCTCATTCGAGTTTTCGAGACATTAGGTACATGTTAAGTGGAGATCCTCAGCCCGGCTCTTTACCTACCAGAGCGGGAAATAAATTCAATATAATCATACCCGCTCGCTCTGGTAACGAGGCAAAGCGAGACGTTGACTTTCTCTACTTAAAACGAAATTCCTCTAGAATTCGGTGGAAATAACGGAATTGTCTTAATGGAAATGGGGTGTCTTAACACAAGGTTCCTAGATTCTTTCGCCCTACCTTGCTACGCGCAGGATACAGCGTGAAGCTTTAAAACAATCATTCTTCCGAGTGGATATCCAACCTACAACCGCCGTCACATGATGTACCAGTGCGCTACGACGTTCATAACTTTAAAAACGTGGGCAATTTTATCAACGCGGGAATTACATCATCTTGTTAGTGGGGTATAAGAAGTATTTTAAGTATTAGTAACTATTCAATTGCTGACTTATTACTCTAAATTTTCAACTTTGAGACAGATGCATTCACTCTTCTAGGTAAGTCCTTATTTTCTCCACTGATCATAGAGCCAGGGTAGGCTGAATTTTAGCTTTGAATATATCTGTTCATGTAAAGACTTTTTTATTTTATTTTTCAGGGTAAATTTCTAGGCTGGACACGCCATAATATTGGGTAGGTCATATTACGAGTAAATTTGCTGCGTTGATATTTTAAAGTTATTATTTTGTACAAAAATTTTAAAATAATAATAGTTACGCCTTTATAAATAGTCTGTTATATTGGTATTGAATTTTAATTATATTGCGAATTATTAATTTCCTCGCTCTAGTAATAAGTGATGGCGTGGCGTTGAGTTTCGCCATTCAACACCCAATACGTCGAAAAATGCACGAAAAGTAAGAGACGGACTGTCTTTTCATTAGGTTTCCTCTAGCTCACTCTGGCACGACTTGAAGAAAAAAAACATACTACAGACTTAATAATGTAGAAGTCAGAAATTTTATTTTCTGGGGGTGTTAAGTTACTCCATCCTGTGCCTTTAATAAAAATAGTCGACAATTCAGTGTGAAAGTAGGGTAGGCAAGTGTCTTAATGGGAACGGAGTGTCTGAGCACTAGGTTCCCATTCTCTCTACCTTGTTATTTGCGGGATATAGCGTAAAGCTAACACTACTTTTTAATTTTTTTTTGTAAATATTTTTTTGGTCGAGCATATTTAAAAAGATATTGACTACTTACTTATTATTTCTGATTTTTAATTCAGTTGTTACTATCCCAATTATGAAAATTATAAAAAATATTTTTTTAATTGACGGATTGAGTTGTCCGCAACACGGAGAAATCATCTGTATGTACATAAATTATCACATGAAAGAAGTGATGGAAACATAATTATATAGTATTTAAATAAAAATTCTTGCGTAGCTAGTGGGTTCAATTCCAACTAAGGTGAATTGGATTATTATTTACTAATGTTTTTATTTCTTTAAGATCCGTTTCCCATTAAGACACCTGTTCCCCACTTTCCATCTAATTCCTCAGGCATTGCGTGTGGAGCGGCGGAACTTAGAGTAAGGTTAATATGTACAATACATGTATTTTATATTAGGCTAATGCTGTAAATATCAAAGATTTATAATGTGATGTGGTAATTTTTTTGTGCGCAGCGCAGCAGGATTTAAACCCGCAATTCTATCAAGCTATCCAAGCAAGTCCATCTTTTGTTCTATAAGTTCACATTAACACTAGGTTCCCTCGGCCTACTCTGCTGTGTGCAGGATACAGTGTGAAGCTGATAAAAAAAATAGTCTAATATGTAGTTAAGATAGTTTGCGTACTTACTTAATTGAAAGTGGGGCCCTTCAGGAGTAGCGCTAATCCATCCGTCTGTCCATGCCGTCTTAACTACATATTGAAATCTAATATTATTTTGAGGACTAATAGTCTAATAAATAGATTACTAATTTTCAAAATATCAGGTTTGCTAAAATAACGAAGATTTGGGAGTCCTGGGATCTCAGTCTAGTTAGTCCTATTGGCCTTTACAGTACCAGGTGTCATTTGAGTCTAATAAGACGATTCTCAGGCGTCTGAGCTTTGGTTTCGCGTAAGGCATTATGATAAGGGAGTTCAAACGCACAGACAGATAGACAAACATAAAAACTTTAAAAATCATTGGTTTTGGTATATAGTAAGTTTTCTGATATATCTTTTATAAACAGACATCAATCAGTTTACCTTTTTTGTAAGAACAGATTTCATAGTTTGTTATAGCTCAAAATAATAAAATCGTGTTCAAAATTGTATAGAAAGAATATTGATCTGCTCTGAGCTCTAAACTGTCAGTTATGACCTGATTTAATGTATACTTTCTTATAGAATAGAAATAAATTTCATTACAACAAACAGCTCAACAAACCGTAGAACTCATGGAGCTACGCCGTAGCACCGTAGCTTCTGTCCTTTTGAGAATATTTTATCAATACGTAGTACGGCGAAGTTGTCAGTTACGTAAGTTTTTGCGCTTTGTAGATAATCTTCTAAGTTTGAGGCTAGTGCTAACTTATACATAAGTATATAACAAGAAATTCTCGGTTTGACTCCTGAATGTGGCCACCACGAAATCGATTTATTTTAATTTTTGCAGTATTCAACTTATAACAGGGTAGATCGAGAAAGCCGAAAAAAAAAATTAAAAAATTAATTCAGCTTCACGCTGTATCTCGCACAGCAGGATAGACAGAGGGAACCTAGTGTTAAAACACACCGTTCCCCACTTTCCACCGAGTTCTGGAGGCATTGCGTGTAGAGTGATGGAACTCAACGCCACACTTTGCCTCGACACCAGAGCGAAGAAATAAAAATATAAATGTATATATATATTTTATCTCCTCGAGTGGGGATTGAACCCACAACCAGTCGATTAACCCCCACCAACACACAAAAAATTATATAATATATAATTTTTGGTGTGTTGGTGGGGGAAGTCAACGTCGCATTTTGTTTTATTATCAGAGAAAGGAATTGAAAATAATTCATTTAACCAGATGGGGATCGAATCCGCGTTCGCGCGCATTTACAAACAGGAACATGAACAAAGAGAATTGTTTGTATCATATTGTAAATGGGAGGATGTTAATATAGGTTGGCATTTTTTCAAAATCGGCAATAAAATGTAAAAGCGTCAGGTCAAAAGAATGCACGTCAATATTGTTGGCTTCAACAAAAATCGTAGCTTTGGACACATATATTTTTTTGAACATCACAAAAAAATCTAGTTTTTCAATATAAAATTAGTTTTGTGATCTAGTATTTTTATTATTAAGCTATTCAAAACGTCATGAATAGTACAAATCTCCGCTCTCTACTCGTTATTAGGGAGGGGGAATGAAATAGAATATTTTCATTCTCTTGCTCTGGTAAAGAGGCAAAGCAGGACGTTGAGTTCTGCCACTCAACACTCAACCTTAAGAAAGAGTCTTAATGGGGAACAGAGCGTCTTAACACTAGGTTCTCGGGTTCCCTGTTAAGTGCGAGATACAATGTGAGGTACTTAAGTAATTACTAAAAAAAAAATTAAATTAGCTTCACGCTGTATCCCGCACACAGCAGGGTAGGCAGAGGGAACCTAGTGTTAAGACACTCCGTTCCCTACTTTCTGCCGAATTTTGGAGGCATTGCGTGTTGAGTGGCAGAACTCAACGCCGCGCTTAACCTCGACACCAGAGCGAAGAAATGGAAACATAAATTTAAGTAAATATTTGATCTCCTCGAGTGGGGATCGAACCCACAACCAGTCGGTTTTGCAGTCACACCTCGTGCCGCTGCGCCACGACCGGCCTCAAGTAATTACTATGGGACACCAAAAAGTGCAGGTTGGACTAGTCCACCGAGGGTTCCGTACCAATTACATGATAGGTTCACGGGAAGTACAATTTACAAAGTTAACGAACTTCAATTTGCAGGTTTTCAAACTGTAGTTATTAAATTTATTTTATTTTTATTTATAAAAGTGATATTATTTATTTGCAGTCATTGTTCAGTGGACATTGAATTTCCGTTACCGCCTAAAGCGGTTTCATTAAAACGGTACAAACGTCAGCCATACACAAATATAAAACATATGACATATATCATATAATGTAAAATATATAAAATCAGTTTCACGCTGATTTATTATATTTTACATGCCGCCGCCGGAATCTAGTGTTATGACACTCCGTCCCCCACTTTCTGCCGAGTTTTGAAAGCATTGCGTGTTGAGTGGCGGAACTCAACGCCGCGCTTTACCTCGACACCAGAGCAAAGAAATGCAAAAAATAAAAATGTAAATATATATTCCATTTCCTCGATCGGAGATCGAACCCACAACCAGTCGATTTTACAGTCACACTGTGAGCCCCTGCGCCACGACTGGCCTCTATGTAAAATATACTGACATAAAATATAGCTATTACGTGTTTGCGTGCGTGCGTGGCACAGTGGGACAGCATCTGACCGTAAATACTTTTGTTATGGGTTCAATTCTGTTAAGTATTTGTATTGTTACATGGGGGTTGTAGTACCCGGCCCACGAGCCCGGCTGGTTTTTTTTAATGGAAAAGGACAAGGCAAACGAGCATTTGGGTCATCTGATGATAAGTGACTACCGCCGCCCACGACTCCGTGCAACACCAGAGGAGCTACAGGTGCGTTGCCGGCCTTTAAGGTGGATTGCGCAGCATTACCTGATGCGAAACGCAGTGGCATACAGCCACTACTTAACGCCGGTTTTAAATGCCGGGGGTGGTAATGATCCGGTCGAGTCTGCCCATGCGTGTTGCCATTGCTGGCGACGTGACTCTACCACACGTACTTTAGTCGCCTCTTACGACACCACCAGTACCAGGATGATCCTGCTCTAGGCCGGGTATTTAACGTGTATGAGTTTATAATAAAGGAGTGTGCTATAAACTAACGCTTCGTTTACTTGACCCCTATCCCATCGAATATACAATAGAATCTTACACGGGAGAGTGATTATATACGCTCTCGTAGACCAAACGTGCTACTTAACGTGGGGAATCGGGTGTTTTAATACTAGGTTAGGCAGTTGGAAACCAGACCAGTGAAACTAATTTACATTGAGTTCTGCCATTTAATATTTTTTCTATGGCGGTAGAAATACAAGATGAGTCAGCACTTTATTTTGATTCTCTATTCATTTACATAAATGGTTTTTATGAATATTCATAGAAACCATTTATATAAACGAATTTGTACAAATTTTAACTTGCAACATGCCCATACAGCAAATAATTATAAAAAATCGTAAGATCTGCTACTCAACACGCAATGTTATGGAGACGAGCAAAAAGTGAGGAACGGAGTGTTTTAACACTAAGCTCTTTGCCTACCTCACTCAATGCAGGATACAGCGTTAGCTAAAAAAAATATTAATTTATAATTAACACATCCATAAATTATCATACACAAAATAATCCTATAAGAAATATAATAAGTTTTCATTACATATCTACTTACATTTAATTTAAATATAGATAATAAACGTATAATCAATCAAGATTTTTCCAAAAGGAGCTAGGTTTTTCTGGGCTCGGCCTCGCTCGGGGCGGGTCGGGTGGTTTCGTTGCGTTGCCATGGCGACGGGCACGCGCCGCGCCGCGCCCGAAAATAAACACCAAAGAGCCTCCGGGCGTCACGTGACATAGGTTCTATTCTGGTGTAGTTTTTAATTTGTAGTTGTAATTAAAACTATTAACAAAGATTGATAAATTAATTCATATATTTTGTAGTATTTCAGGTTATATAGACCAGAAATCGTTGTGTTTTTATCTGTTCCTACTATCACCGCAACGGCAGTAAATAGAATGATTTGTTGCGTTCAATTATATATTTTTTTCAAGCTATTTTGTTAAAAAGCTCCGTTTTAAGCTAAAAAGGTGTAGTAATGGACATGGCTATGAATCAAATTGAACATAGATATGAAAAAGCTCAAAGAACTCTACATTTTAAAATGTCGTAGAACGGTGTGCATAACACTAGTCAGTCACTACAGTTTGAACGCTTTAACCAATATAAACAGATCGACAGGGTTTTCGTGCGATCGGATGGATGGCTGAAAGTTGGGCTCCGGGCGGGGTCGGGGGTGCGGTGCGCGCGCACGGCCCGCGCGTCAGTCGCTGGGCGGCGCGGGCCGGCACGGTCGATAGCCAACACGGCCATGACGGGCAAAGTGCAAACGCGGGCATGTGTAGTGTGAACTGGTGGTGCTTTCGGTCAGTATGTGTATTTACCATAAATGAGCTGGCGGTGAGGTGTGATACCAATATGATGTAGCTGCCCCATAATTTTTTAGCCCATTTTCCTTCTACATTCGATGGTAATAGAAAAAAAATCTGATAGTACTCTCGTTGTATCAGATTTGCGTTGGTAAGGCTCTGTAGCTGATAAACGTGAGGCGCACTTGTGCCACAGAAATCATGTAGAGCTAGGTAACCTATTTAATTCACTTATCCACATGAGCCTTACTGAAGGTTCGTTTTCGAGACACTAGGGTCACTACGGTCACTAATTTCTATAGCTAAAATCTAGAGCGAATATTAATGACGCTGAGATTTTTGCATCTAAAGTTAAAATGATGTTGTTTCAGTCATACCGAGAAATGGGGTCAATGACATATCCGCTATACGTCACTACTGTTTCTCATAGTGTGAAATAAAAATTCTGTTTTTATCCAAGTTGCATACAAATGCGTTGGATTTTTTAATTATTTTTTAAATATTTTTTAACGCATGACACCTTCATTTGTTTAAACGGAACGGAACGGAACAGCTTTAAACGGAATGATTGAGCTGTAAAATACATATCTCTGGTACGTTCTAAATAATATTTTATCTAATAAATGAAAAATCAAGTAGAAAAAATACCAATATAATTTGAACAAGCAATAAAAAAATGTTTACCTCAATAAACACAAAATTATATATTAAGCTCTACATCACACCAATAATACACACGGTGAATACTAAGCTTTATTAATTTAAAAACAAATCTAATACATGAATTAAATAAAAAAATATTGAATATTCATTTTACCCATTTGATGTAACACTCATTAAAATATCATAGTAATTATTTTTATTTAGTTAAAGAAAATCTGTAGTAAAATGGGATTGTCTAGTTTTATCTCCTTTTGGGATAGTCTATTAATTATTATGTTTAAATTGAATCATTATATCACACGATCTGATTTTAATTGCGTGATAATTAAAATCTATCCCGTTTATAATCACGTAAACTACGTCTCTATGGTAGAGATGATTTTTATTAAAAATGTTTTGTCAATTGCAAAAATTTCCTACTTTTTTTTTGCGATTGCAAAATTATTGTAATCTTTTTATAATTTGAGCTTATTTTAATATATGTATAATATATTTTTTTACAAATTTAAGACACTAATATACAATTTCAATGTTATTTACTTAAATTTAGGTAAATTTAAGTTCAAAATGATAATATTTAAAAGGAAAACAATATTTATTGTCAAGAATTTTTTTTTTTGTAAAACTCTTTTGAAATATGTATGTATATAATTCGTTTCTAATTGTTTTGGCAAAAGCTAAATTTATAGCGCAGTTAGAAGAAAGTACGCTAGATGTCGCTACATTGACAGTTTACTTTAGAGATTATGATAAGTGATAAAAATTTGACATCTCATTAGAATATTTGGCGCTGGTTCAAGAGAAAAAATATGATATAAATGCATTTTTAATTTCCACTTCAAATATATAAAATGTAAACGAGGTATTTCAATAATTTATTTTGTTTTAATATGTATACTCGTATAAGCAGTAGCAGCTTGCATATTTTGTTATATATATAAAGTGTAAGTTGTTTTTTCGCGGTGCTATCGGAATTTCTCTTAGTGCTTACACTCCCTAATCTACATGCCTAATTTCAGAGTTCTACGCCGCATAGTTCTGACTGTGTCTTATCTGTCATTCAATGCTTAAGTTGTATATACATATTCGTGTGTAAAGATTTTTTAACTCTGTATGGATATGATGTTTTTATATTATTTGTTATATTTTATTTTCTTACCAAGTATATATTCATCATTTGAGACTATCGTAGCGCAGTAAGACATTGCCTGACTGTGAACGTTACAGTTGTGAGTTCGTTTCCTACGCGAGGCAATTATTTATTTTGTTTTCCTTTTTCTTGATGAGTTCAGCCAGTCAATGCAATAGTATGAATTTGCGCAGAAAGCAGAGAAAGGAGTGTTTTGACACTATTTTTTTTATGGAAATGACACACACAAGGCACACAAGCTTACGGGTTAGCTGATAGATGGTAAGTGATATCCGCTGCCGACCTTTAAGGTTGAGGTAGATGGGCTTTATGAAGGTACCCATGTCGGTGTAGGTTCTCTCAGCCTAAACAGGATAAAGCGTGAAGTTGAATGTGAGGTGAGTGTAAAAAAATAAACATTTCGGACATCTTTTATAAATATAAACATTTCGCGATGAGGCCAATCGTGGCGCAGATGCACAAGTATGTGACTTTAAACGCGATTTCTTGTCGGTTCGACCCTCTCCCAAAAAAAAAGCGCAAAAGTGAGGCGTTGAATTCCGCCACTCAACACATAACACAGATTTTTTTATATTCGGTTCTAATGACTCTGGTTATTTAAAAATTTTCAATACAATTATCCAGCTAGCAATAGTGCAATGAACGTAATATAGGTTTAGCACTAACAGATTATTTAGCCTTCAATCCCGACGTATCTTTGAATGTACTTGTACCTGTAACTTCAACAAAAGGTCGATCTGACCTGAATTTGATTTACAGCGACTAGAAAGTTATGAAAGATTCGGAATTCACGTAAAATATTTTATATTTTTTAAAGAATAAGGTAAATTTTCATAGTAAAATATTTTAGTTTTATGTTTTTAAATTGTCATATTCTATAAACACCACGCTCATAGTTTTTTGTAATCGTTACTAATATTTAATAAAATTATTCTTTGCGATTTTCTTGTCACTTTATATAATAATGCTTGCTTGTATTTGCGAGCTTGTCCACGTGTTGTTTATATGACCCTGGTAGAGTAAGTTAAATTGAAATAATAAATGTGATGTAATATAGCAAATAGCCCCGATAAACATCACTATATAATATATAAATAAAAATCAGCTTCACGCTGTATCCCGCACACAGTGGGGTAGGCAGAGGGAACCTAGTGTTAAGACACTCCATTCCCCACTATCTGCCAAATTCTGGAGGCATTGTGTGTTGAGTGGCAGAACTCAACGTCGTGCCTCGAGACCAAAGCCAAGAAATGGAAATATGAATTTAAGTAAATATTTCATATCCTCCAGTGGAGATCAAACCCACAACCAGTCGATTTACAGTCACACTTTGTGCCCCTGCGCTACGACTGGCCTCAATATAATAAGATAATAATAATATATAAATATTTTTTCAAATCGAACTTGTAATTCCTGGGACTAGCCAAGTAACGGAATGTAACCAAGCGAACTCTTCAGCTTTATAATATTATGTATAGATAAAAAAATTCTAACATTATTATAAAAATCCGTTTAGGTGTTATATGAGGTCGCAATGGCGCAGTAGCGTTTGACTCTAACGCGAAGATAGAGTATTCCCAGCTGGGGAATTGAATATATGTTACCTTCATTTCACCGCTCTTAATACGTAAATACATGAATTCATGTGAAAAGTAAAGAACGGAGTGTCCTAACTCTAGTATCATTAAAAGCGTGAAGCAACAATTCAAGAGATTTTTTTTTTTTTTATAAATCACTTTTATTATTAATTTGCCTCAAATAAAATTCGAATTAGGGCACTTTCATAATTTTTTACTACAACAGATGGGCTTTTTTAAATATATTTTTTCATGTTCTCGTCTCCCGAGGCATCAATAGGTAGTCTATTGATATTCATTTTGTTAGGGCTCAATAAAAAAAGTTTGTTTGGTGTCAAACAATATGGCTAATGGAATTTTATATAAATAGAATATTTTATGAATCGTGATATTTGAATAGTTAAATTGTTAGCCAAATATGCTAGGTTTTTTTATATATAATAGAAAGCAAAGACAATTTTAAGGCCTTTCACGGCGCAGGGGCACAAGCGTGTGACTGTGTATGTGTACGCGACAGATTGTGGGCTCGATCCCCCTTCGAGATAAAGCGCGGCGTTGAGTTCTGCCATTTTAAACGCATTGCTTCCAGAATTCAGCGATAAGTGGAATATCTTAACACTAGACTACCCTGGAGATGAAAGATACAGCGTGAAGCTGATAGAAAAGGCAATTTAATAATTTCTACGTTGTACAAAACCGACTGGTTGTGGGTTCGATCCCCACTCGAGGAGATGAAATATTTACTTAAATTTATATTTCCATTTCTTCGCTCTGGTGTCGAGGCAAAGCGCGGCGTTGAGTTCTGCCACTTAACACGCAATGCCTTCAGAATTCGGCAGAAACTGGGGAATGGAGTGTCTTGCACTAGGTTCCCTCTGCCTACCCTGCTGTGTGCGGGATACAGCGTGAAGCTGATCTATTATCATTTTTTTTTAATTATCCTTATTAAAAAAATGTAATAATTAATGATATAGGAAAAGATATTGACAACGTGTGCCTTTAGGCTTTCGCCACTCGAATGTTTCTTATATAGGGCGGGGCGTGGGGAAGGAAGTGTCTTACCACTAAGTTCCCTCTCCGTACCCTGCTATATGCGGGATACAGCGTGAAACTAAATAAAACTCTAATCTCATCTCATATTTATAAAGCGTACATTTGTACTAATGATTCAAATGAATGTTGAGAACATCACATGTAGTTAGCAAATGCCTTTTATGTTTTATATTTGCACTTTTTCCACTCGCTTGCATTATAAAGAATGTACGGCGTTCCTTACAGCTCTACTGGAGTAAAGTTGTAGTATTATGTTGTTCTACTACTATCTGTTTGGATTTTTTCAACAAATATTATTAAAGGTTAATAGTTTTATTGCTTTGTTGCTGGGTTAAAGGGAAGAATGCAGTCTGTAAAGCTAGCACAGAGTGTGGTAAAGAGATTTTTTGTGTTTCTTCATTCTCATATATTTATATGAAACTTACTTATTTAGAAAACGTATAAAAATTTGGACGCAGCGGGACTCGAACCCGCGCCTCCTGGAAACCGACCAGGCGCTCTGACCACTAAGCCATGCGTTCTCGCCAAGCTACGTCGAAATTTTTATACGCTTGTTACAACTTATTTATGTTGTTAGCAACTTTGTAGGAAGATTTTTACAAATTTCCGCTACCCAAAGATAATTACTAAAAATTATCGTTTGGCAAGAGAGAAACTATTTTTTTAAATATTTTTAAACATTTTTAAAGTGTTATTCCACACTTAGGAAAGAAAAATACTTATTTAGAAAACCTTCGGGTTCGAGTCCCGCTGCGTTCAAATTTTTATACGTTTTCTAAATAAGTATTTTTCTTTCCTAAGTGTGGAATAACACTTTAAAAATGTTTAAAAATATATGAAACTTATCCATAATTGATAACTGCAACGCACATACGAAACTACTTTTGGGTACTTACATAGGTCGGCAGAGGACACCTTAGAACCTAGTGTTAAGACTCTCCGTTTCCAATAAGACACTTCCGTTTCCGTTTTCGCCGAATTTTGGGGGCATCATTAAATATTTATTTTTATCGAGTGAGAATCGAACCCACAACTTGTCGCGTTTACAGTCGCACGTTCGTGGCTCTTTGCTATCTTTACTCATTTTGGACATATTACGTATATATAATATCCGAATTAAATTATATTTTATGTAAATATAAGCATATTATTATTCTGTAAAGTAGGATTTGAATCCACAATCATCACAATAAGTAAAGCTATTGGAGTCCCAATGTTGTCGCAAACGTACTCATGTAATAATAGATTACTAAGTAAAGTCTCAATAAACAAATTAGATAACGTCGTAAGGTAACATAGTTGTCGTGGCTTATATTGTGCACCTCCCACAGGTATTTCCACGTTGCCTTAATGAAATTGTATACAAATAGTTGGAGACTATACGAGAATTATGGAATAAAGGAAAAATAGGACCAAATTTACAACAAAAAAACTGGGATAGATGCCCCTCCTTTTGAAAAACCTCCTGATTTCAAAAATATAAATTTTCATCCTTAAGGGTTAATAAATAGCTTTTTTTTGACTTATCAAGTAGTGGGAGTACGGGATAGATGCCCTTTATTTATAAGGTCAATTGCCTTCAAGTAACTTATGTACATCGAATTATTAAAATTATTTCGCTTGTTTTAAAATCTGTTGATTGTTATTGTTATAAAAAGAAATTAAGAATTATGTTAAAATATAATTCTAATATGGTCTTTTTATTAATGCTTGGTCTTAGTTTACTTTTAAACATTTCTTTTTTGGGGATCGTCGATTTTACTAAAATATTTTTTTCTTTTTTATTGTGTTGTTTCTTTCTTTCTTTTTAGTATTATTTTTCTGGTCTAACGTAGTTTTGATTTGTATTTTTTACTTAAAAAAAGAATGTGGCTATCAGCTACATTACACACTTACACTCCTTTATTCTTTGAAAGTTAATAAAGCAAGTATCTTAACACTAGATTCTCTCGGTCTGACCCGGATGTCTGGCAGGGGGTTAAAACCCTGCTAAGTGTCTGAAAATGGAGAACGTTATTTCTAATATTATCAGGGGGTCATCATCAAATATAAAAAAAAGAACTTTATAATTTAAAGAAAGTTAGTTGGTATTTTTTGCATCTTAGTTACCCTAATAGAACTTACCGGTATTGGGTATATGCGCACAGAAACTTTCAGATTTTATAAAATAACGAAAGTCTGGCTTGCTTTGGCTCTGGGGCACTAGAGTAATTGGTAAGCAGAGACCAGTATAGTTGACATATCTTCGAGGCCCTGGACGTGATACAGGCATCGGCGTTCGCGAGGGATGTGTTTGCAAGTTTTCGTATGAAATGACGTCCACAATTATGATGTAGCTTTGTGGAGTTAGTTCTGTATTAATTTATTTTTATTCCTTTCGTATTATAGCCACTCGGCCAGTCTGTCAAGGCATGAATTAAATATTTAATACACGCTTATTCTCGGCATTTATCCATACATACGCGACTATCCCTTTAGCTTGGGATAGCGCTTATAAAAGCGAAAATAAATCGACTTGCTTAACAGATTATGTTTCAAACGAGAGAGCGGTGAATTTAGAAAGTATTCAAAAATCGTATTTCTAATTTTATTTTTGTAAATAGGATTTTTAGAAAACGGGGCGTCTATCCTATCAGGGCATCTATACCGGATTTATCCTTTGCAGCATAAGAGGGAGGCAATTTTTTCTAGTATATAAATAAAAAATTAAACGTAACCGGCTTTTTTAATATTAAACAAACGAAACTTAGACAAATTTATATTTGTAGTTTATTTCATACTAAATGAGTGCATACGTAAGCTTAAGTATGTTATCTTTTATAATATTTAATTCCCGTTGACCCACAACTATGAGATTGGTGCGGGACCTTCGCTGGGTAAGTTTGGCTTGCGTTTTACCGTTTTTTTTAATTTACTTGAACCTAGTGGTAATATAATATGATGATTTCAGGGATGTTATTTGCGGAATTCAACGCTAAGTGAAATATTTTTAAATATAATCTTTTTCTTTGAACAGAGGTTGAAATTATAACTATAGAATGTCCAGTAGACGTTTTCACTGAGCTACGATGGTGTTTCTTTTTTAACTCCAAGCTGCATCTCATACATAACAGGATAGGCAGAGGAAACCTGGGAATTTAGTGTTAATACGTAGTGTTTCCTATTACCACACTTCCCGTCCCTACTTCCCGCCAAATTCTCTGCATGTTGAGTGGCGCAACTCAACCTCGCGTTTTGCCTCGTTACTAGAATAAGTAAATGAAAATATTAAATATTTCATTCCTGCGAATGGGATTCAAATCAAAAACCGTCTGGTTTACAGCCGCATACTTGTGCTCCTGCGCCACGACGGATTGCGATGGTATTATTAAACTCATTATTCTATCATCTATTTTAGCTACATCAAAGAGTAAGTTTATTATACAAGTTCCTGTCACAGATTGTTTAAGATGGATGCAACAACTCGGTCACCTTGTGGTGTAGACGTGGACAACATTTCAAAATGTTATTTTGTGCAAGTTATTAAAATTCTAGAGGCCGCCATGCCGCAGAGTCGCAAATGTGCGAAAATGCGAGTGTTGTGGGTTGGATTCCCACTCAACAACGGAATGCCGGAAGTGTCTTAATATGGAACGGTTTGTCATAAAAATACCTACGGTTCTCAGGTTCCCTCTGCCTACCCTGCTATGTGCAGGCTACAGCATGAAGCTGAATAAATGTTCTTAGGTTCCCCTTATTTATCCTGCTATGCGACAAAACAGCGTGAAGTTGTCAACGACGTCACAAGTGCTTCACTAATTTTTAATTACATACACAGTCTATATTATTTAGTTATTTATAACTAACCAGCCACTACATTTTTTTTAACGTCCATTCAAATAAATTTCACAGTTGAAAATAGGTTTTTCAGAATTATGTTCAAATACAAAATAAAAGAAATATAAATAAAATACCTATATGTGTGTGTATGTATATAAATAAATAAAAAAAAAAATAGTGCATTTCATTTATTTGAATAGTTTATTCTTTAGTTTCATTTTTGAGCTTTCGATGAATAATGAATGTAGGTCAAAAGTTTTTTTATAAGGGCTAAAAATAACGAATGCGCCATTTAAAATATTTAACGTTCCCCATTTAACGTGTTGTTAACATTATTGTGTTGTAACATAATTGTATGAATCGTGTAATTTTATAAATAAATATGTTTTATATAATAGAGACCGTTGTGGCGCAGAGATGCAGCATCATAACGGTTGGGGTCTCGATTCCCATTTGAGGGAATTAATTATTTTGGTATTCTTCGTTGTGGCTCAGATGAAGCACGGTTTGAGTTCCGCCAATAAGCCCACAGTGTCTCGAAAATGGGGTTCTTCGTGGGGAACGGAGTGTCTTAACACTGGGTCCTCTTTGCTCATATATGGTGGATACATCATACAACTAAAAATAAATGTAGAATAGAGTCATAGAAAACTAAATGACTAACACGTGTCTATATAATAATATTGAATGTCACACAACACAGATTATTGTAAAAAATTCTCCATCCATTCTCCTTAATTTAATTTTAATTAGATTAGTTATTTGTTTATAGCTGTATTATAATAGACGTAAATATTGATTATAAATATATATAAAATATTACCATTACAAAATTTAAAAAGCAAATGCTTTTTAGAAAAAATCTATTTTTTTTGTGTTTTTAAAGTGGAACACTTAGCAAAGAAAAAAACTATAAACCCAATCTCATTTTCATTTATCAAAAACAGTTTTTATAGAGATTTAAATAATATAAGAGGTAAATTAACAATTTTACTTAAAATTATAAATATTTAACCGTTTGAAGATTAATTTATTATAACAGACCATATATTATTGGCAACATTATGTTTATTTGCCGGTTCAAAAGTACTTACAACAGTCAATTTGAATTAAGAATACCAAAACTTCACGAGCTAACCGGAAATACTACAATTGTCATATTCATTACGAAAAAAAAATCAGCTTCACGCTGTATCCCGTACACAGCAGGGTAGGCAGATAGAACCTAGTGTTATGTATGACATTCCGTTTCCCACTTTACGCGCGGAACTCAGCGCCGCGTTTTGCGACCAGAGCCAAGAAAATATAAATGTAAATAAATATTTCACTTCCTCGAGTGGGGATCGAACCCACAACCAGTCGATTTTACAGTCACACTTTGTCTCTCTGCGCCACTGCTGGCCTTAATACAAAAATAATAATTTAAAAAAATACGAAAAAAAAATTAAAATATAAAAATATGTCTAGATTTTAAAATAATGTGGCAAGGTCGAAATAGGTTGAATGCGCTGTGCTATTTCCGCACGTGACGTCACTGCAGTGTTGCAAGTTTTTATAGTCTTTGACCCCCTTTCGGTAGAACTTGTTTAATGCCTAAACTGGTACAGATTATTAACTATTTATTTGATCCAATATCTATACAGCTAAGATGGATGCTTGGATCAAATATTAAAAGTAATATGTATATTGTTTTTATGTATTAAAATTTAAACGCCAGTTGTGCTGTGTATGAGTGTAAACGCGACTGGTCGTGGGTTCGGTCCCCACTAGAATAAATGAAAAATTTCATATTTTCCTTTTTCGCTTTGTTGTCGAAGCAACACACGGCACTGAGTTCCGCTGTTCAAAACTCAATGTCTCCAGAATTGTCCGGAAAATGGGTAACGGAGTGTCTTAACACTAGGTTCCCTCTGCCTACTATGCTGTGTGCGAGATACAGTGTGAAGCTAATTCAACGCTGGAAAGGAGAGCGGAGTGTTTTGAAACTAGGATTTTATGCATGTCCTGCTTTTTAGTAACAAAGAGTTAGTTTATAGGAATTATAACATTTAAAAAAATATTTCTTTCTTTAGCTTCTTGCAGTATCTATATATAATCATATATAATATATAACATATAGCAGAGTGGACAGAAGGAACCTAGTGTTAAGACTTTTCGTTTCCCACGTACCATCCAATTTTCGAGACATTGCGTGTTGAGTGGCGGAACTCTACAGTTTTTTTACTAAAGCAGTAAAATTAAAATTATTCCTTCATTAAATGGGAATCAAATGCCCAACCATCGCAAGGAAGGTCAAGGTAGCCTAAAAATGTTCTAATTTATAGTATTTTGTTTATTACGCGATGTGTAATACAATATATCACGTTTATGATCCGAGTATGAGGATATAAAACACTGTCCCTAGAGAGCCGGAAAGACCTTAATATTTCATTACTCTTAGCTACTATTACTTGGTATAATTTGTCCTTACTATCCACTTCCATGAGCTAGGACCGAAAAACAAGTGTCAGTCTTGAACGTGATGTTTGAGGGTCCAAATTAAACTTCAAATTTTTCCAATATAATCAGGAAAATTAGTATATCAACATTTTTTTTTCATCCCCTAAGTCACGGCCTCAGCATGTCTTGCCCCTAAAATGGAAGAGAAATTGAGAACGAAGCGTCTCAACGTCTCTCTCTTATCACCTATCTGGAAAAAGAAAAAAAATATGTTAACATTTTTACATTTTATTACATATATTTTTCATGATAAAATTATTAATTATTATTATTGCATGAGTTGATTTAGTAAGAAATTTAGAATTAAAATATTAATATTTTTATAAAATTAATGTAATTTACCACTGGTGAATCTAAATAAATAAATAAATAATGTTACGTGAAGGTATATTACTGTTTCAAAATGAATCCGACGTTTCATATAAGCCTGTGTTTTTACAAACTAAAATAAATTGGACAGCATTACTTCCCCAATTTTTATTTATTAAAATACACCCGGAAGTGTCATTACGTTTTCGGGACTTATGACGCGTCGTTTTAAAAAGTTTTTAACGCAGACAGTACGGATTGTCCTAAATGTGATGGGGTCATGTTTTTTTATTATTACTGACCTGATATATTCCGTATTTTTTTTTTATTTAATTTTGACTTTACACCTAATCCTGCATTTAGTAGGCTAGTGGGTAGGTCTTCACTAGGTGTTTTAACACCTAGTGAAGACCTACCCACAACTTTCACTTTCCACAACGTTGTGTTTTAACACAACGTTGTGTTTTGCCTTGTTAATAGAGCTAGCAAATGATTAATTCTTCCGAGTTGGGATTTAACCCCTAACCATCGTTCCCCACTTTGTTTGTCGAGACCTTGCGTAGAACAGCAGTGGCGGAACTCAACGCCGCAATTTGCTTCGTCATCAAAGAGAAGTAATAAATATATTAAATATTTCATTCTTCCTAATGGGAATTGAATCTATAACCCTCGCGTTTGCAGTCACACGCTTGTGTCTATACGTCACGATAAATGGCGTATTCTTAGCGGGGTAGTCAGAGATTACTGTCTCTGCATACCCCTTACACCTCGTCCACTGTCATCAACCTTTTTCAATTCTTTATACATGCCATCCGGGGGGATCCTCATGCTTTTTACGTAACCTACCTCCAGTATCTTTGACACTATGTTTTCGAAGGTAAACCAAGGTCTTCCCCTACCTTTGGTTACCGCTCACTTTTCTGTCATAAATCTTTTCTGCCATTCTTTCATCACTCATTCATTCGACGTGCCCAAACCAGCTGAGCACGTTCTTCTTCATTCTCACTGTGGCATCCTCACAAGTACTTGCCATTTTGTGTATCTTTTCATTGCGGATTCGATCAGCTAAGCCTACGAAGCTCCGCATATCCTACGAAGAGATCGCATCTCCACAGCATTCATCTTTCTTTGATTATTCTTCTGTAATACTCACGTTTCACTGCCGGTTAACAGTGTCGGTACCAAAACCATTGTGTACAGCCAAGTATACCACTTCATTCACTTGTTCTAATATCTTACCATTTACACTGATCTTGCATTCCGTTCTTTCTTCATCTCGTTTAAAAAATCAGAACCAGATATAAATACTTTATACAAATTTAAGGTGATTATACAAAATTATAGGTGAGGTCGTTGTGCCGTAAGTAATATACACGCTCTGTTGAATTCCGCCATTCAACATGCAATATCTCGGAAATTGGGCAAAATTGTCAATTCTAGGTTTCCCATGTCTGCCAAAATATAGATAGTATAGAAAAACTATTAAAAACGGTATTAATAGTGTGTATAAATATCAGTTAAATTCACTTTCGCTTATCGACCCTGACCTGTGTGTCGTTTGTGGAGATTAGGAACGCTTTGAGAATTTTTGTTTTTTTATTTTTGTTTAGAAAGTAGAAATATATGTAAATTAAAAAAAACGCCGACGTAGTAGGACGAGTATGGGTTCGTTTCCAAATTGACGGGAATAACTAATTTACATTTAAATGTGCTAGAAACAGCCTTCGAGGAACGGAGTATCTTAAAACTAGGTTCGCCTACAGTGTGAAGGTAAAATACCTCGAGCGGGCCATATGGGGATAATGGACTGACAAAATAAGGCAATCCATAATATCTATACGAACCAACCAGTGTTCATTGATAGGACGTATTGCCAAAAGATTCTTCAGCGAACCCTGGCATATTAAAAAAAAAATTGTCATATTATCCAATATCCAATTAAAAAACGTTTACCTTTAAATAAGTTATAAAGTATACAAAATATAAAACAACTTTCACACGTCACGTAACGGCGTCAAGCAAAAGTTTAAAGTTTCCCACTACATGGCGCTATTGTATATGCAGATCAATAGTCTTAATCTGAAACATGAATAAGGCTCACGAGGCTTAAAAATAGCAGGGTTTTCACTTTCACTAGCCCGCCCGTGACCTGTCTATGTTAATCTATTAGAATTAAATACGTACTATGGATAATTCTAAAGATAGAAATCTATTTTCGCATACAAAACATATTATTATGAATAATATTTAAGTAGTTTTGTTACTAAACTTTGATCTTTGGTAGATAAAAGGTTGAAAAGCGATCAGGCAAATCACGGTGTCGAGTTTCACTATTTCTCGTCTCGAAAATTGAGTGATTCTTTTTGGTTGAGAACGGTGTGTTTTAACACTACTTTACAACTGCTTACCATACGGGGTACAGCGAGAAGCTATTTTTGTTTTTTTAAATCCAATTCCGCCGAATTCTTGAAGAATTGCGTACCAAGTGGTGGATCTCAACGCCGCGTTATGCCTCCTTAATAGAGCGAGAAAAAGAAAATAGTAAATATTTCATTTCCTGGATGGACCCACTTGCGCCCTTGCACCACGACGACCTCAATCATAATTATTCCTTTTTTTTAATATAATTTCACACGTAAACAGAACACAGAATAGTTTAAAAATAGCAAGCCTTTCACTCTCATCAGCCCGCCCGTGACCCGTCTATTTCCGGCGGCAGCGATGCCAATCTAGTTAGAATTAACTACATTTGATGGGTAGGTATATTGAAGGGCGTCTCTTGATTACCTTGTTGTACCTACTTATAACGCTATAATTGGTTTTTGGAATCGTCCGTTTTGAGAAAATTTTGTGTATTTTCTAGTGTATTTTCGTTTAAATTATCGTGTCGTAATGGCACTGGGTAAATGTTACTTACAGTCGTGGGTTCGATTCTCACTTGGTGAAATTAATTATTTTCGTTTTTTCGATCTGACAATAAAACAAAGTGCAGCGTTGGAATTCGCCGTCCAATTATCGAGACTTATTTTTTAACTACATTTGATTGGTAAGTATATTGAATTACCTCTTGATAACCTTGTTTATAATTATTTATAACGTTATAATTGGTTTTTGGAATTATCAGTTTTGAGCAAATTCACGCAGTTTCTCCTTTTTAACATCGTGGAGCAATAGTAAAGTGTCTAAAAATAAACTCCACGGTCCTGGGTTCGATTCCCATTAGGGGCAAAGCACTATTTTCATTTCTTCCTTATCATTTCATTGAGTTCCACCACTCAACACTAAAATTGTGATGCGTGGAAATTGGAGTGGCGGATGTCTTAGCACAAGGTCTCTACAAGACAGTATATAATTATTTGACATTTAAGTCCAAATGTATAGACGTACGTACCATATTTAACACTAGCCTAATTTCCAGCAAGCCTAGCCTTAAAAGGATTTTGAAAACTATTTATATTAAAACACAAAAGAAGGCAAATGTCACGTTGACTTACGTTTAATATAGCAGCTTAATCAAATTCTGCTACGATTTATAGCATCGATATAGCAGTTGTGTTTTTTATTATATTATAGAAGCTGTCGTGGCACAGTAGGATAGCGTTCGACCGTAAATGATGATTGTGAGGTCTATCCCCACACCCTGGTAGGTAAATGCGTCATTGAGTTCTGGCACTCAATGTACGATATCTTAATAATCGATCAGATAATGAAGAACGGAGTGTCTTTATACTAGGTACCCTCTGCCTACCCTCATTTACAGGAAAAAAGTGTGAAGTTACAATAAAAATACGCCAGATGGTATATTTTATTAGATAGAAAAAAATATAGAGACGTTTAAATTTTTTTTTACCAAACTTATAAAAAAATAACATAGCGGTATTTGAACTCGAGCCCTTGGAAACTGGCCGAGTTGGAAAACCCACCCACTAAACACGTAACCCACTCTACCTGCGAGTTACTGCGGATTATTTGAATGTATCTTGCGTCATATACAACTCTTAGGTCTGTATTTGTAAATCACACTCAACTCTAAGATCCATCTTGAGATGTCGTTTTAATAATTAAGAAATGAAAACGGCAGCTTAAGATCGATCTTAGATTCGATTAGTTCTAATTATAAATTTCCACATTATATTAAACACGAGAGCGAATCCGCAGATGAAAACTAGTTTATAATAATAACGAATGCCGACCGTATTACATTGGAATCTAAAATAAAATATGATCAAAACGTGGAATATTTAGACCACTTTAAATGATTCAGTAAATATTTCACAATTTCTAATATAATGCTGTAAATTTTGCCTAAATGCTTTAATTAAGCAACAAATTGTGAATAGTGGGTTATTAATAACTATATATTTGGATGATTTATAAAACGTGAAAGGAAGACCAATGGGTCGGGTTGCCTCTCTATAGAATTTTAGTAATATTAGTAATACCAGTTCACGAGACTAATAATAAAGTTTTTGTTACTGTCTTTACGTCCATAACTTTTTGTGTTTCAGTTTTGAGGATGATATTTTAGGAGTGTATTTTATATTATGCATATAATAATATTTTATTTATATTTTCATTTCTTCGCTCTGGTGTCGAGGATAAGCGAGGCGTTGAGTTCTGCCACTCAACACGCAATGCCTCCTGAATTCTGCAAGCAGAGAATGGAGTGTCTTAACACTATATTCCTTCTGCCTACCCTGCAGTGTTCGGGACACAGCGTGAAGCTGAATAACAATATTTTAGTCAAGTCCGTGACTCTTCTAAGTATTCTAGGTAAACAAACTACACGTTTTTATCGAGTTATGTACGTCAAAATTCTCATACATTTTTTCAATAAGGAATCAAGCTTTGACCATCGCATTTACAGCCACGTATGGGACAACAAATTGCACGGAAATATCTTTAAATAAAATGAAAAAAATAAAATAAGACACCAATGTTCCAATTATCATATAAAAAAATAAAGCAAATTAAGTAAAGTAGGTGATCGTTTCTCTCTAACTCGGTGGAAGTTTCTGGAATCATAAACCGTGGTCTTAAACTCGGCCATTGTGGCAAAAGTGGGTAGGTCGTAAAAAAAGTTTCTAAGTTACCCCTGAGGTCGTACGCTACCACTTTTATTTTACGCTTCATATTTATAAATTGCTAAGTTTTAATTTTTTCTACCTGGATTCGTGGATTCCTTTGTTATATATGTAAATTAGAATATTTAGATTTTTTTAGTTTCTGTTTCCCGTATTCACCAGGGTAGGCAGAGGGAACCAAGTGTTCAGACAGTCCGATCCCCATCGAATGCCACGCAGACATTTTGAGGTATTGGGTGTTAAGTGATGGAATTCAACAACACGCTTTGCCTTATTCCCAAAGAGCTGATGAAAATACTTAATAACTAATTCCCTCAAGTGGGAATCAAACCCACAACCATCGCATTATCTGTCACATGCTTTTGTCACTAATAGGTAGGATAGTAGGTAGGGACAGGAGCTCGGACAGTGGAGGTAAGCGTTAAAAATTTAAACACCCCTTAAGCCTACTCTTGTGTCGCACGCCTCTGAGCTCCTCACTCTGCAACGCGAATCTCGGAACTCGGAATCGAGTCGCAGATGAATCCTTTGAGTGTTAAGTACTTTCATTTTTTATGGTCACAGGTTCATTTAAGATTGATGTAGATTAAAAATAATATGGATTAAATAGTTTCCTTTTTCCAAAATTTATACCAAACATACTTTTTTAGCTTTACACTGTGCTTTGTCTCGTGACCAGAGCGAGTAAATTAAAATCGGAATAAAGCAGGAATCGAACTACAACCTGTAACGTTCACATTCACACGCTTGTGCCCCTGAGGCAAGACTTGCCTCGAAAAAATATATTTATTTTATTTCACTTATTCATCAGACGATAGCTAAACCACTAGAATAATTGAATGGCAGTTTAATATATATTTGAGGCCGGTCGTGAAGCAGAGGCGCAAAGTGTGACTGTAAAATCGACTGGTTGTGGGTTCCATCCCCACTTGAGGAAGTAAAATATTTATTTACATTTATATTTTCATTTCTTCGCTCTGGTGTCGAGGTAAAAACACGCAACGCCTCCATAACTCTGCGGAATGTGGGGAACGGCGTGTCTTAACGGTCCCTCTGCCTACCCCGCTGTGTGCGGGATACAGTGTGAAGCTGATTTTAGTTTGATATTAGCGGCGTTAATTAGCAAGCTTGTCAGAGAAAACGTAGTGTTCAGACACTCCGTTCCCTTCGTCTTGATACCAGGGTGAGAAAAAAAAAATTTTTTTACTTAACCAAACCCACACCCTGTTGCCTGTACCTTCAGACGCTATACTACTGCGCCATGATGGTAATATGTTATGTTGAGTGAAGCAAAAGCTATGTTTTGATTTTAATTTTTCTAGCAAAATATTTATCTAATTTGGATTAAAAATGTTTTTATTTTTTTGATTTCATTACATCATGGGAAAATAATAATAGGTTAATACATTAACTATGTCACATAATTTTGACTGCTCCATAGTAAACTCGAGATACCAACTAAGTATTTTACAACGCTCCTACACTTTAATTAAGTATTCAACAGGAACCAATTAAAATGAAACAACAAAAGATTATTACTAATTAAGGCGTTACAATAAAATTTTGAGGCAGTATGACAGCTTACCTGTACCGGAGGAATATTTAAATTATTGTCATTTTCTCACTCAAATAAATGTTAACCAAATGGCAATGTTGAGTTCCATCGCTGACCATGCAATGTCTCGAAAATTATATCGAAAATGGGATTCGGGATGAAGTGTGAAGCCAGTAAAAAAAAATAAAAAAAATATTTGTAAAAACAAAAACCCCGACTGCATCAAACTTAAAAGAAAATAAACAAGCCCAATAGTTTATTAGTATTAACAGTCGGGACCTCTTTAAATTATGCGGGGTTCCTGGTAAAGATTTTATTGATTGAAGAATTACTTATAGGCCCCGACTGTTAATCCTAATAAACTATTGGGCTTGTTTATTTTCTTTTAAGTTTGATGCAGTCGGGGTTTTTGTTTTTACAAATATTTTTTTATTTTTCATTTTTTTGTTAAAATTTATTATGGTAATGATAATCATAATATACCTTTTTGAAATCCTGAAATTGAGCTCTTGAATTTGATACCCATATTGTAGTATTCGAAACGAAAATTTTTTTTCTTACTAAGTTCAATGGCGTACCACAGCCGCCATGATCATTTTTTATTAACGTCACCTATCTAAGAACACTTGGACTGCTAATACGAATCTAACGATACCTTAAATATGTAAATCCGTTCAGCGGTTCTGGAGATACGAGGTAATAAAGAATATTACATACATACAAGATACGCGCGAAAAATATAACCCTTCCTTAGCAGTCGGGAAAATAGGCAAACTTAAGTTTGCAGACGTATGTACTCATTTTCTCTGAAATGAAGTACGATTATAAATTTGTAATTTTTTTTATATGTTCTTGAAATTTCTACTTTTCGGAGATTTTCCTTTATTTGTATTGCAAGTTTCCACTTCTTGCCTAATTTCATAATTGTAGGTATACGGTAAATACTGTATAGGTTTTGTTTAAACCTGCAAAAAAAATATAGGAAGAGACATTTTGATTGCGTTGACTTAGAAGCTTGTTTTTTTTCTATTCTATGCTCCAAGAGACGGTAGACTTGAATATTTGATATTTACTTCAGCACCCGCTCTCCCTTGACAGACGGACAGACGGGCAACGAAGGGATCCTATAAGTGTTACGTTTTGTCTTTAGTCACTAGTCACTTAAAATACATTTCATTTTTTTATTAATTAATTATTTTAATATGTCGACAAATCAAACTGAAAAAAAATATCAAATCGCGGTGTTATGTTCCACTGACAATCTAATGTCTCGAAAATTGGGCCTACAGTAGAGAATAGACTACCTTAACGAAAAAAAGCTTAATTAAGTTCCCTATTACTACCATGCTAAGAGCGCTGAGCTGAAACTAAAATATAATTAAGTATAGAGAACCAACTTCCCTATCTGAAGTGTTTAGGAATAAAATTAATTATGGCTATTGAAATAATTGTTGAATTTGTCCCAGAGAGAGTTGTTTGTACAAACGATACCTACAGTGAAGTCAAACTTTTAAGTTACGATACAATTGAAGTTTTGCAATTTCAAGTAATTAATCTTCATAAGATAAATAAACTTTTGAATGTAGACTTGGAGTTTGGTAAAGGCTAGTTTAGGACCACTCGCTTATGGTAAAAATGGAGATGGTGGTTGTCTATAATATCAAATTTTGTTATTTTTAAAGTTTTATTCCACACTTCTTAGCAAAGAGAAATATTTTTTTAGAAAACGAATTTGAATCCGCTTCTCTTGTACCGTTTTCAAGAGGCTGGGATCTTGCTATGTTAAAAGTGCTTGATTATTTTTAATTGATAAATACAAATCGCGGTGTTGAGTTCCTCCATTCAAACAGAAAGTCATAATACCAGTTTCCCTCTGCCTACCCTGCTATGCGGGAAAAACCGTGAACCCGCTTTTTATATAGCAACATAAGTACAGAAACTAACTAATGTACCTAGATCTGGTCGTCTATAGCAACGATCCGTCTCTTGTGCGGCAACAAATGAAAGCCATTCAAGTCGTTTTAAAAGGATTGCTGAAATTATTTTACTTAACGCTTTTAAGTCTGCACTAATCTTTTCGAAAGTATGGCTAGCCAGCAAAATGTATTACTTTCCAATTTTATATACATTTCTGGGTGGATTGAGGTCACCGTGGCGCAGAAGTAATTAAGCACAATGATTGTGGATTCTATCTCCATTTTGGGGAATGTTTAATTTGAGACCAGTTGAGTCGGCGCAGGGACACAGAGTGTGACTGTAAAATCGAATGGTTGTGGGTTCGATCCCCACTCGAGGAGATAAAATATTTACTTACATTTATATTTTCATTCCTTCGCTCTGGTGTCGAGGCAAAGCGTGGTGTTGAGTTCAGCCACTCAACACGCAATGCCTCCAGAACTCGGCGGAAAGTGGGGAACGGAGTGTCTTAACACTAGGTTCCCTCTGCCTACCCTGCTGTGTGCGGGATACAGTTCACGCTGTATTCATTTTAATTTAATTATATTGATTTTCATCTCCTCGCTATCGTAGACATAGCACGAAGTTAAGTCTGTTAGTCAACAGACAATGTTTCGAAAATTTGGCGGAACGTTAAGAAATATTTAATCACTAGGTTCCCCCTACGTACCCGGTTATATGCAGGATACAGTGCGATACATTTTTTAACACTTTATCGTAATATGATTCATTTATCAACTTTCCGGCGAGAGCGGTCTATACTCGTGAAATCTTTACAATATTTTCTGCTTACTCTAAATCCCTTTAATGTAATTTTCAATTATTTCAATGTTAGATTCACAAAGAGTACTATGTAATCCATTCTGACAGAATCATGTGACTTTCAAATAACGTTATATAAATATACAATTACATTTTTTTTTCGTCCAAAAATTTTTTGTTATAAATTTTAAATATGCCCGAGAGAATCTTATATTTATGTGTTTATTTTTTAGGTTCACACTGTACACCACCTACACTTACGTAGTGTTTAGACACCTCGTCCCTCATCTTCTGCTCGATTTTTGAAGTGGTGGAAGATTTTCAAGTGGCGGAACTCAACGTCGCGCTTTGTCTTGTTACCAGAACGAAGAATTGAATTGAATACAGATCTCTTCAATTTAACCATTCGATCTTTGACACTTGCAACAAAGTGATTTAAAGTGACTCCTTAGAAATATTCCACAGGAGGCCAGTCGTAGCGCAACAGCACGAAGTGTGACTGTAAAACCGACTGGTTGTGGATTCGATCCCCACTAGAGGAGGTTAAATATTTACTTGAATTTATATTTCCATTTCTTCGCTCTGATGTCGAGGTTAAGCGCGGCGTTGACTTCTGCCACTCAACACGCAATGCCTCTAAAAATTCGGCAGAAAGTGGGGAACGGAGTGTCTTAACACTAGGTTCCCTCTGCCTACCCTGCTGTGTGTAGGATACAGCGTGAAGCTGATTTTTTTTTATTTGTCAACAAAAAAAAGATCCCAATATAAAAGGTATCGTGTGTATATACACACGGTATACACACAACGGTCTTCGACAAATTACTCTGGCCCGATGCAGCGACAGTCGATTGCGGCAATTCATCCAAGTATCCGATCAGTTTGGTCTGAATTCAACTGCTTTTATCTAAAGCAATCTAAGAACAAATGTTGCTCATTTTGGATGTTTTAAAGTAGATTGAAATAAATATTATTTTTTTGTATATCAGAGGCCGTCGTGGCGCAGGGGCACAAGGGTGTGACTGTAACGCGACGGTTGTGGGCTCGATCCCCACTCGAGGAAACGAAATATTGATTTAAATGTATATTTCCATTTCTTCGTTCTGGTGTCCGAGGTAAAGAGCGGCGTTGAGTTCCTCCACTCAACACGCATACCTCCCAAATTCGGCGGAAAGTGAGGAACGGAGTGTCTTAACAACATATATATATATATATATATATATATATATATATATATATATATATATATATATATATAGATACAGCGTGAAGCTAATTTATTTATTGAGATTTGTGTATATTAGAATTTGGTGATAGTGACTGAAAATTTTTGTTGAATATCTGTAGGGCTGACACTACTTCCATTTTTTTATTTGTGGCTTAAAACTGTTTGTAATGGCTCTATTTGAAAAATTATATATCGATTTAAATTTTTGTACTCTTGTGTATTTATTATTGGTATAATAAATATATTGATATAATACTCTTGACTTATGCAACTTATTAAACATGTAATTTAAGACGTAATGGTACTTGATTTTTAAAATTAACAAATATAGCTCTACTTATATATTTTTTTAAATTTTATTTACAAATTTCTCGAATTTTTTTAGGGTTAACGAGGATTTTTGATACTTATTAGTGCATTGTTACAAATAAATACAAAAAACTGACTAAATGTTTTTTGTTTTGTGTGACTGTAACGCGATGGTTGTGGGTTCGATCTCCACTCAAGGAAACAAAATATTTATTTAAATTTATATTTCCATTTATTCGTTCTGGTGTCCGAGGCAAAGAGAGGAGTTGAGTTCCACCACTTATACACACACACACACACACACACACACACATATTACATTTTATTAAATAGAGATAATCACTGCAAATAAAAACCTAGGATCTCTATCAAAATTCAGCTCTGTACGATATTTTTGTTAATTGAAATTTTTATTTTAACCTGACCAAAAACGTTCTCTACCAATTAAATACATACATGGTCATAATATAAATGTACAGTTCTTTGTTTCGTCATTCAAAACAAAAAATAATTTAATGTTATAAAGTAAAAAAGCTTGTGAAAAGATGCCAAATGAAATACACAAATATATTTCTTTTACAGTAAAATTGAATAAAAATTCAAAGAATCTATCCGAAAATAATGAACTCTTTTGTGCGTATTACTGAAGCATCAAGCAGGGGCTTTTCTTAAAATAATATAAAAAAAAAACAATTGTTTCCAATTGTATAGAGAATTCCAATATATTGTTTTTTTCGTTTTATACTTTAGTTCATATAAAGCAGGACAGACAAAGAGAACTAGAGTCAAGACTCTCCGTTCTCAAATAACCGTTCCAGTTCACAATACCAGTCAATTTATTTCTTGTGTTTTCTATATAACTTGACATTGGTGAAGTATATTGTGCTCAATTGGGGACTCACCTAGGGAACCTAGGAACCTAGCCTTAGGACACTCCATTGCCATTAAGACATTTCCGTTCCCCACTTTCCGTGAAATTCCAGAGGCATTCGATACTTACCCACGTAAATGATTTTCCACCACTCAACGTTAGTGACGGTTTCTATTTCTGTACATCCCAAGGCGCTTTGTCAAGTGCTTTCGCATTTCCTTTGTCAGTATCTGTCTACGGTGTGCGGTGCGCGACTGCCGCGCACAAACAGCGTAGTATGATATTTTGCGTTTGTAATGAGTTTAAAAGCAGATCGAAGTGATTTCCGGTGGGATCCTTTGATATGCACGTGAGGTTCTTGGGAGCGAGTGTGCAACCTAGTCTATATTTACATGTATTTGAATTATGCTGAAAACTTTTAATTCCAGTTAAAACCAGTCGTGGTGCAAGGTACAAATGTGTACTGTAAACGCGATTGGTCGTGGGTTCGATTTCCACTCGAGGGAATAAAATATTTGATATTTTCATTTCCTCACTCTCGTAATGAAGAAAAATAAGCGTCCTTATGAGAACGGAGTGTCTTAACACTTAACACCTCACCTTAAAGCACAGCTAGGTGGCTGCGGTGATCACTTACCATCAGATGACCTATACACACGTTTCCTTGTCTTTTTTATAAAAAAAAAACCCTATGCTACAATAAATTTATTATATTAAAACAATTTCTATAACTGGAAAGACTTTCCGATACCTAACGAAATTATTTCCTAAAAATAATAATTTGAGGATTCGTGGCATGTAACAAAATAAATAATAAACCAATTGCCTTCTAAACCGATAAAAGTGAAAGATGGCCACAATCTTATCAAGCACGATATACTCTTAGAGCTGTTCTATTTAACGATTACTATAGAAAAGATGTCGCTAACATGCTACAGCGTGATATGAAGGAAAAATGGTTCCTGTGAGAATGAAAAAGGTTTGTTTTTATAGTGTTTCGTTCACGATTTCGCTTGTTTTAGAATACACAATTTAGTTTGTCATTGAGGCAAAGTTTCTGATTGTAAATGCGACGGTCATGAGTTCGATTCCCACTCGGGGGAATTTATTATTTTTATTTCCATTCTCTAGTAACAAGACAAAAAAACGGTGTGGAGTTCTGCCACTCAAAACGCAGTGTCTCCGATTTTGGTGAGGTGCGTAAGGAAAGGAGTGTTTTAGCACTAGGTTCACTATGTCTACCCAGTTATATGCGTGATATCTCATAAATATTATAAGATATTAAAAAAACTTCTTAGTTTGGTCATATGATATCATAATATCTTGATATTAATGATCGCTACAATCAATATTAATCACCTTCAACCGCGAATATTAAGCAAGGGACTTCTTCGTGATGCTAATTTCAGTCTCCTCTTACAAAACTTAATCGAAAGTGAATTTATAATGGAGGCCGAAAATTAGGACATTAATAGCTAAATATAGTGAATAAATATTAATAATCAAAAACCAGCTTGACGCTGTATTCCGTTTATAGTAAGGTAGAGAGAGGGAACCTAGTGTTAGGACACTCCGTTCCTCTCTTTCCGCCGATTTTTTTATTGTGAAGTGGCTGAACTCAACGCAGGGCTTTTGGAATGTGTTTAGAATGACAAGGGAATAACTATTATTAATTAATATGAAAATATTAATAAATAATAACTCATTTCTCCGACTGGGGATCGAATCTACAACCGTCGTGTCACACCCTTGTGCCCTGCGCCACAGCGGCCTCAAATAAATAATAACATAGATATTTCTAAAAACAAACCAAAAAAACACTCTCTACTACACCAAGTGCTACAAGTTCTCCAAAATGAATTCACCTACTAATTACCCGGATTTGAATCCCCACTGCTCAAAACAAGGTGCACCACATAAATATGCCTAAACCGACATTAATACCGGCAACTAGTTTACTGAATCATTTATGATGCAGAACGCCACTAAAGCCCGCTAAGGGGGAATAAATCCGATTATTGTCTTCCGCTTCTATTATCCTATACTTGAAACAAGCACTGTACACTGTATCAGACCAGAATCAATAGACCCCCCTTTACTTTACATGTTTTGTGAATATTGTATGGATCGAACATGTATGGCCGGCGTTCGATAGGTCATATTATAATGGATGGTGTTTGAAGCCTATGAAGTAAGTTGCAAAGAAAAAATATTAAATTTAAATATAATATGTCAAAGCGAGGCTGTTGTGGCGCTGGTTTGAGGTTTTGGGCTTTATTGGTAGATCTGGGCTCTAAAAATGTATATGATTAAATATTAAGAAATTTGAAGACTTTGAATTGAAAGTATAGAATTTCCTTTTTTTCCTTTTTCTTTTTCCTTTCACGGGAAAAACATTTTTTCTTTTCATGTTTTCTCCCGGATAGCAGGATAGCATAGGGAACCTAATAAACCTTATATTAAAACGTTCCTCACGCACTGCCCACGCAACCTTTTTGAAACTTTACATCTTTATTGACGGAACCCAACGCCTTCTTTTTTTTGGAGTTCAAGTTTTGGGGTTCAAAATGTACAGCCAACCAAAGTAAACAATATACAACCAGCGCAAAGAAAGTTTGGCGATTAATCACAATATAAATAATATTTCACCGCGGTCCGGGCCTAATAAAATAACAATTAATACACAATCACCGTCCGCTACGGCAACTGTTTCAAATCGAATAAATCAGAAGTGCGTTGTGTTGTTCATAATTAATTTCGTGAGAATTCTGAAACTTATTTGGCTATGTATACCTTAGTTCAATTGAAATCTAGAGCTTTACGCCCTAAGCAACAGGTTCCCTCTGCCTACCCTGCTTTATGTGTACCGATTATAGCAGGGTAGGCTAAAGGAACCTAGTGTTGAGATACTTAGTTTCTCGTTCACCCAATTTGGATTATCACTAAAAAAAACTTTAACCACACAACCTATAGTCATTATACTCTGAAAGGAATGCAACAAAAAATATTTCAAAATAATACAAGAATTTATACAAGCGAAATTTCTGTGTGCGCATATTTTCTCTATGTAAAATAATATACGTATAAAGCAAAACTAACAGCTATCGATTCTGAGTTGAAAGACCGACAATATCCATATATGGGCGAACTAAAATGCTTCGAAGAAACGCAAATTGAATCAATTTTTCGAGAAAAATTGTTTCCCACGGAACGAAATTGTATGTAAGGGCGTTTGAGCGTCGACAAATCACCTCGCCCGGGCACATCGACAGACGATCGCATCTCGAGATACATCTCGTACAAATGTCATAAAGTCTGGCTGTGAATTATTACTTTTGCGAGGCCAGTCGTGGCTCAGCTGCATAAGTGTAAACGCAACTAGTTGTGGGTTCGATCCCCATTCCAGAAAATTAAATATTTATTTAAATTTATACCTTCGTTTCTTCGCAATATTGTGTAGAGGTAAAGCGCGGCGTTGAGTTCTGCCATTTAACACGCAATGTCTCCAGAAAATGGCGGAAAATGTGAAACGGAGTGTCTTAATACTAGGTTCCCTCTGCCTACTCTGCTGTCTGCGGGTTACAGTGTGGAACTGATTATTATTGCTTAATTAAAAATATTACTTAAGTTTTTATTTTCACATTGTGCTTTTCCGATAAGGACGGAAATGATTTAGTGGTTATTTACTCCGTTTTTTGTAATTCCAACATATTTGTACATCATTTGTTGTTGTCTAAATAAAACACCGTTGTCGCCTAAATATATCGAGGGAACCTTTTTATAATAAATACAGTTCCGCTCAACACGTAAAAATGTCTCCCTCTGCCAACCTGGTCAACGGGAAAATGCGTGAAGCTGTAAAAAAAAATATCTCGATTAGATAAGTCAATGGTAAACGGACATAATCTTACAAAAAATACGCTCAAAAACATCAATTAATTACATTTTTCAATAAATAAATATCAATATAGTAGATACTTGTAACAATTTAATGTTACTTAAATTCTGATTGACGTCTCTAAGTATAACTTTAAACAGATAAGAAAAGAGAAACGTATGTTTTTATCTTTTGCGTCTTGTCCCGTAATATTTCCCTTTGATGCAGCCGCAAGATGTGCATATTTTAGATGCACACGTAATACCTCTAAGAGCGACCACATACCTTATTTAATAATGTTAGTCTTTTACAAGAATTCTATCTGAGGAATGATTTAAAATTCAATTTATCTAAAAGACGTTACTTTGCTGTACTTCTATGTGCATATTCTATTCTATATAGATAAATACGTGAGTAAATTATATTACAATATGTACAAAACTCGTGTTGTTTAAAAAGATTTAATACACTGTTAAGTTGACAAGAAAAATTAATTATGTATGTGATTTTAAAATAATATTTTATATTTTTCAGCTCTACATAATTCTATGTATTTTATAACTTTACGTTTTCTTCAGCATAAAGTAGGGTAGTCAAGGAACCTAGTGTTAAGACATACCGTTCCTCATTTTCTTTTGAGTTCCTCACTCTGTATTGCGTGCTAAGTGGTGGTTTTCCTTATTTTGTCTTGTTTTGTTTCTTACCAGAGTAATAAATAAAAATAATGCATACTAGAGTGGAAATTGAACTCACAACCATTGCGTTCTACAGTCAGACGCTGTGGACGGAATTATAATATTTAGTGAAATTACTTATTTATGTTTGTTTTTAATTATTAAGGGTATTCAGTGTTGTCTACATCAAATTTTGACAAGAAAATTTAAAACCCAATGATAAATTATTTGGGAACGTTTAAAAAATTAATAGTTTATTAAACTAAAAACAGATTTTTTTACCAAACCCAAAATAAGACGAAAGTAATAAGCGGAAACTCGATATATTTACTAGAAAGCAGTCTAAAGTTCCATCAGCCTTCTTCCGATTCATGATACAGCTTCACACTGTATTCTGTACACAATAGGATAGGTAGAAGGAACCTAGTGTTAAGACACTCCGTTTCACAACCAGTCGCATTTACAGACACACTTTGTGGCCCTGCGCCGCAACTGGCACAGGGGCACAAATTGGACTGCTCATTTCTTCGTTATAACAAAGAAGTAAGACAAAGCACGGCGTTCAGTACCTCGAAAATTAGTATGAAGCGTTTTTTTAACTGCACAATATGTATATCATATGACAGGAACGCAGAGGGAACCTAGAGTTAACACACTCTTTTGCCCACGCTATAGTAATATGAAAAACAAATCTTTCTCAGCTCTACGGTTCTTCCGCGCATAATTTGAACAAAACTGAATGCAGCCCTTGCCTATCTCGAGCCCACTAAGATTTACATGATAAAACTTTGCGGGAAGCAGTCTTAATATTTTTATTCCTGCGCCAAGTTCTTGCGGAGATAATAAATTTACTTTTTTTATCTTTTACATATTAATGGGACTTACCTTTTTCATTCGCTCATCGTAGCCGGTGTACGACATGCTTGGTTTAATTTTTTTTTATCTTATTATCTGGAGTCTCGTTCTGGCTTTTAGTTTTAATATGGTTCGTCCGAGCTATTCAGATTGATGTTTTTTTTGGTAGCTTCACGCTGTATCCCGCATATAGCAGCGTAGGTAGAGAAAAATAGAGTATAATATTTTCTCCACTCTCCTCATTTCTCTCACACTTAGAGATAATGTTTGTTAGGCCTTATCGGGGTTCAACTTAGCGCTCTGCTTTACTAGACCGAGAAATAATTTGAATATAATCAATGCTTCTATTGGACAACCGAACCTATACCTATTTGTTAGAATCCAGACGCCACGACGCGACAATGCCAACACTAAATATATTAAAATCATCACTTGTAAGGACTAGGCCGGAGTCCGAAGTCGTGGCGTACCGGTTCTATTCCAATACGGGATGTACTATTTTCTCACTTTCTCACTCCAATGACAAGATAAATCGCGGTGTTGAGTTCCGCCATTCAACTCTGGAAAGTGAGAAATGGAGTATCTTAACACTAGGCTCTCTCTGTCTACCCTACTATATAGAAAAAAGCGTGAAGCTGCCGGCTTATAAACACAAAGCCTACTTAACTTAACTAGAAAGTTATATCAAAATTAACTAATTTAAAAGCAAACAGAACGGCAAATAACTTACAAATACTTAATGCTGTTAGAGAAGAACGAAAATGAATAAATCTTTTTTAAAACTGCCCAAGGTTCCGCTGATTACCGTCTCGGGGCTTTCCTTCTAAAGTTTTCGCCCTGCAGCATGTTTACTGCGGACGTGTGATGACAATAACGTTTTTAAACTGGAACTTCAATATCTGCTTGTTAGGTTCAGTTACGAAGCTATTTGAACTCATTTAGAAAACATATAAAAATTTTGAACGCAGCGGGACTCGAACCCGCGCCTCCTGGAAACCGACCAGGAACTTTTTGGATGATATCGTCGTAAGTATCGGTGGTAGTGGGGTAAACTTTAATTTGAGGGAGTTTTTAAAAATGTTACAATTGGGTTTTCTATACGCATTTCGGAAATTTAAAGCTGTATTTTTTTACACTTTACAGTCTCCACTACATAGTGTAATATTTTTTATAGCGTCACTCTGTATCCGCACACGGCATGGTAGGCAAGGGAACCTAGTGTTAAGACACTGCGTTCCCCATTAAGTAAAATATAGCGTCGAGTTTCAAAATGCCTCAAGGAATTTTCATTCAGTATTCGGCGAAAAGTGGAGCACGGAACTATCTTAATACGAACTTGTCGTAACACTAGGTTCCCTCTGATTATCATGAAGCATGAAGCTACAAAATATATATAATACATAAAAAATATATAACATTAAAGTAATTGTACAAAAGAATATGTCATAAAAATAAATAAGTAAAAGAAAAATAAACAAAGATGCTACGCCAATATCAAAGACTGATACTAGAATTTTATTAACATGTACGGTATGAATATACCTTTCATAGATTCAATACATGAAATAAAGATAAAAAACCATTTCATTTTTATATTATGAAACATGAACAATATAAAATATGTGGATGCATTTTCACATCTTTTAATAAGAACTTGGGATAATAATTTATTGTGCATTATAGCCCCTCGATAGATATCCGACTGGCAACGTCTAACTGTAAACACGACGTTTGTGGGTTCGATTCTGACTCGGGTGAATGTATTATTTTCATTTCGCCCTGGTATACCGCATATAGTAGAGTACCTTGATTCACTTTCTATTCCGCACATGTTAGGGTGGGCAGAGAGAACCTGGGAATCTAGTGTTAAGACACTCCGTTTCCTATTAATATACTTTAGTTCTTTCGGCATTCTTGAGGCTATGCGCATTGAATGACGGAAGTCAACGCCGCGCTTTGCCTCGTTATCAGAGTGAGGAAATGAGAGTACTAAATATTCCATTTCCCTAGTAGGAATCCTCACCGACGAATCATTGTGCCACTGCGCCACGGCGACCTCAACGTAGATACAACCATTCCAACATTATATTACTTCAATCTACAAAGTCTAATCTTATAAAGCTGAAGTGTATTTGGTTCAAGAATTATTGGTCTGAATTGAAAAACTATTTTTGTGATTAGATAGACCATTTATCGAGATAGGCTATAGACCATATTTCATAACAACAATCCTCTTCATTCTAGCTGATTACGTAGGCAAACTTGCAAGTGAAATCTAGTACATATAGTACAATAAAAATAGAGAAAAAAAAGTATCCAATATTGTATTATGAAACGGGCACGGGCAAAATAAAGAATTTTCAAATTTTGTTTGAAACATCGAAATGAAGGCCTTTGCCTTTGTGCAAATTACCGGCGACCTTACACGTCTGTACTCTATACAACGTGAACATGACAGCCCTCCTAGAAATATAAAAATCTATTTTCAGTTTGTACTGTGCTAAATTGTTTTTTATTTTTTTTTCTTTTTTTTTTCAAGCCTGACTAAGCGCGACGGTTGTGAGTTCGATTCTTAATCGCGGGATTAAATAATTATCTTTTTTTTAATCTGTTAACAAGATAAAGTATGGCGTTTAATTTCACCACTCAACATGCAATGTGTTCTAAATTGCGCGGAAAGTGGGGAGCGGAGTATCTACTCACGATGTTTCATCTGCATATCTTACAATATTCAGGATACAGCTGCTATTTAATATTAAAAAAAAACTAAATAAATCAAATCAGCTTCACGTTGTATCCCGCACACAGCAGTGTAGGCAGAGGGAACCTAGTGTTAAGACACTCCGTTCTCCATTTTCTGCTGAATTCTGGAGGCATTGCGTGTTGAATGGCAGAACTCAACGCCGCGCTTTGCCTCGACACCAGAGCGAAGTAATGGAAATATGAATTGAAGAAATATTTACATATTTTATCTCCTCAAGCCCACAACCAGTCCGTTTTACAGTCACACTTTGTGCCGCTGCGCCACGACTGGCTTTAATATTTTTGATTTATTTTATTTCCTTTCTAAATATTTAATACCAAATCCGACGGCTAAGGGTTCTCTAGTATTATTATAATGTTTATTTAATTTCACACTGTATCATGCACCTGGAAACTTAGTATTAAGACACTCCGTTTCCATTAAAACACTTCCGTTGCCCACTTTCCACCGAATTGGGATTGTGTGTAGAGTGACGGAACTCAACGCCGCGCTTTGTCTCGTTGCAATAGCGAAGAAATGAAAATATCAAATATTTTTTTTTTTCTTTTAGTAGGAATTAACTGTCGCATTTACCTCAGAGCCTCAGAGTGTTGTTTGATATAAGATTTTTGATATAAGATTTAATTACAATTTTGAATTTCACTTAGTATGCAACAACTCTAATTCGGAAAGTTCTAAAGAAAACGGAATATCTCTCCTTACCTTCCTATGAATAATAAAGCATAAAGCTAACAAGTAATAAAAAATATAAATTTGTATAGCTCGGTAACTTTTTATAAGAAACTATATTTGAACTTACAAAGTTTCTATATTCGCACCACGTTTTCCACATACATTTAGCTTTCGCGCAATCTGTTTAAAATATAATTATATGTGAGTTTGGATTTTTTGTTAGAATCTACTATTATGGCTTACTTTCTAATTATTTCAATAGATTATACGGAGAGGCGCAGCGGCATAGTAACTGTCTGTAAATGGACGTTTATGGGTTCAAACCTCAGTTGAGGGAATAAAATCAGAATTACTCTCATTTTGTCACTTTGGTGAGTAGATAAAGCGCTTCGTTGAGTTTTACCACTCTATATGTAAAATTTGGTGGTGCGTGGGGAACAGTGTCTCAACACTAGGTTTTCTCTGCCGACCTTGATACATGTGTAATATAGCGTAAAATATAGAATGTAAAAATGATTTTTAACAGATTTGCGGCACAGTTTACAACAAAACGAATTTGGTATAGCTGGCAACCCGTTCCCCACTTTCCTCCGAATTCTGGAGGCATTGCGTGATGGGGGGCGAAATTCAACGCCACGCTTTGCCTCACCAGAGCGAAGAAATGGAAATTTAAACATAAATAAATATGTAATTTCCTCAAATGGGCACAATCAGTCGTCTTTACAACCGCATCTTGTGCCTCTGCGCCACGACTAGAAAGAGAGAGGGGAGAAAGAGAAAATTATGCGAAAAACACATACTTTTAAAAATATAAAATTTTACTCAAGGAAATACCTTATTACAAGATGAGAATAGACTACTATTATACGAGATTAGTATATCAGAATGGTTGTCTTGAGTGACATTATTGAGGCGTAATACCGTACAAACCGCACCTGCCGAGTAATAAGAGAATATGAAATGATACGCTTAAATATTGTAATGGATATGCATAATATATAGAACAAAGCTGATCTGTTGTTTGATCAAGAGACGTTCGGATAGAAATATTATATATGTAGAATTTAAAGTAATTACTTTGTTTCACTAGTTGTTTGTAATTTAAAGAAAATTTCAAGATGTAAATTTCTTTTCCGTGCCCGTAGGAATTTCCGGAAATATTCTTTTAGTGCTCCGCTACGCTTACTAAGAAACCTACAAATGCCAAATTTCAGCGTTTTACGCCTTCTAGTTACGACTGTGTTGTATGTTATTCGCTCAGTAAAATATATATAGAAAAATATATTATGATGTGGTTTTTTTTCATAACATTTTTATTAGCTATAAACACCACTTTTATAGACAAAATAAAAGTTTTCGAATATAGAATGAAGCCTTAAAGTATTTTTATAGAAATTGAAATGCACTGCGAAACTTTTCAATTGGAGAGTTTGTTTGGTTGAGCGTCCTAATCTCAGAAACTACTGATTCTTTTTATATTGGATAGTCCATGTTTTGAGGAAGGCTATATATACATCAAATTGTTTATGCTATATCCTGCTATAAACAATGAGACCATACTTGCAGTTTAAAGGGTCGTGTAAAATTCTGTAAACATATTTTTTTAGCTTCACGCTGTATCCTGCACATTGCAAAGTAGGCAGAGGGAATCTGAGAATCTAGTGTTAAGAAACTCCGTTCCCAATAAGACACTTTCGTTCCCCACTTGGCGTTGAATTATGGAGACATTGTGTGTTGAATGGCGGAACTTTATGCCACGCTTTGTCACGTTACCAAAGCAAGGAAATGAAAATATGAAATATTTCATTTCCTCAAGTAGGAATCGAACCCACAACCACGCTTGTGCCCCTTTGCCACGCCTCAATAATCTATATATATAAAAGGATTTGTGCTGACTGACTGAGGTAAGACGCACGCAGAGCCGTAACCGCTGATGGTAGAAACGTGAAACTTGGGCAGATGTTTATTTTCATATTCTGAACATACACTAAGAAGGGAATTTGAAAAATTTTAACCCTAAAGGGATGAAATAGGGGTTGAAAGTTTGTATGAATTTTTTTTTTTATCTGTACCGATTTTTATAAAATTTGAAATTCAGACTCTTAAAAATATTTCATTGAACACGTGTTTCATGGTTTTAAAGAATTCACCCCCTAAGGGTTCAAATAAGGGGTTGAAAGTTTGTATGGAAAGATCTTTTAATCGCCACCGATTTTTATAAAAAATTAAATTCAGACTTTAGAATTCACTCCTAAGGGTGCAAATAAGCGGGCGAAGCCGCGCGCGTCCTCTTGTATGGTATATTAACAATATACAATCTAGTAATTTACGTAAATACCCAGGCTAACGTATAAGAAGAGAAGATTTTAGTAATAGCCTGTGAGGCAGGTGTAGTAAGAACTGCTAATAATAATGAAACGCTGTAATAGACCTCTGACCGCACCTGGACAATCCATATATATGAGAATTTGTGCTAAGCTCGTTTAGGCAAAATGAATCCTGTTTCCGTTCTGTATTTTGCTTTTGGTATTCATTTTAATTGTTTAATGGGAAAAATAATTACGGTTATTTATTAACATTTACATTTTTTTTTTATTTCTTCGCTCTCGTGTAGAGGTAAGGCGCGGCGTTGAGTTCCGCCACTCAACCGCAATGCCACCAGAATTCGGCGGAATGTGGGGAACGGAGTGTCTTAACACTTGGTTCCCTCTGCCTACCCTGCTGTGTACGGGATTCAGCGTGAAGCTGATTTAATTACTGTTTAGTGATGAAGAGTCGTAGTTTAGTAATAAATTTACCTATTTTTTTTTTTGGTTGAATTTTTTTTAAATTTTTTTTTTGGTTTTTTTAGCTTCATACTTAAATTTTCTGTATATTTTGTACCCTATAGATTTTGATTACGCGATGAATTTCATACAAAACACAGGGAAAGCTATGTATAAATGTTGGTAACTTTTGATTGTGTTTACTTAGAAACTTGATTTTTTGAATGCTTTAAGAGATCGAGATCTGAAAATTTTATATTAATTTGAACTCGATATCTTCACGTGATCTCGAGGTAAATGGTCCTTTTAGACGGGAAGTAAACATATAAGGGTTCCGATATTTCCTTTTGAGGTACGGAACTGTTCAATACTAAAATAATAAAAACAAAAGATAAGAATTATAAAATTTCTAACTATAATAACAACAATAATAAGCCTCTAACAAAAATATACAAGAATTTGATCTCAGTACCATCGCATTCTAACTACGTTACGCGAAAAATATAATAAAATATTCATAATATATTGATAAAACTCCACGCAACTTTGGTGTTGCATAACTAAAACTACTCGACAGGTGTAATAAGAGGGGTCTAATCAAGCGTAGAATTAACTACACCTGTTGCAGTTACGTTGGGGTTTAGTTACAGTTACGTGACGTAGTTGGAATAATCTTCGGGCCGTGGCCGTGACTCAGGGCAATTGGCTACGCTGAGATTAATTTAGGTTAATATATGTACTATGTTGAGGCCGGTCGTGGCGTAGACGCACAAAGTGTGAATGTAAACGCGACTGGTTGTGGGTTCGATCCACACTCGAGGAAATGAAATATTTATTTAAATTTATATTTCCTTTTCCTCGTTCTGGTTTCGAGGCAAAGTTTCGTTGAGTTCCGTCACTCAGCACGCAATGCTTCCAGAATAAAGGAACCGGGATCGGAGTGTCTTAACATCTTAACACTAGGTTCCCTCCCCTGCTGTGTGCGTGATATAGCGTAAAGCTGAAATATATTTATCAGCTTCACGCTGTATCTATATATGTACTGTCTGTATAATTACTGTGGCTAATTCAGCTTATGGCTTTTACGTCAATACGCCATGTCTTGTTAGTTAATAAGAGGGCTGTTACATTAAATATATATTTAACTTTTTGTCTTTAGCGGGATAGCGAGAAGGAACTGCATCTGGGGGATCTTCATGCATTTTACATCATTTTCTTCCAGTAAAATCGATACTGTATTCTAGAAGGCGAACCGAAATCTCTTCCTTCCGCTCCTTATCAAAACTAAAATGAATTAAATATTTGAATTCGGACTAATATGTTAAAAATATTTACTAGCGATTTGTATCAGTGTCTTTTCCACTAGCAATCTAAAGATTTTTTTCCACTACAAATAAAAAAAAAATTTGCTCTATTATTTTATCATCATGAAGCGCAATGATTGTAGGTTCAATGTTTTGCGCAACGAAATGTCTATTTTATTATTAAAGATAATCCTTTATTCTGATTAGAAAACGCGTTTCCCTCTTTCTGTCGAATTCTGGATGCATTCCGTATTGTGTGGCGGAACTCAACGCCGCGCTTGGTCTTGATACCAGAGCGAAGAAATGGTAATATAAATTTAAATAAATATTTGAATTCCTCTTGTGGGGATCAAACCCACAACCAGTCGCGTTTACAGTTACACTTTATGGCCCTGCGCCACGACTGACCTCGATATCATATATCTGCAGAAAATAAAGCTCTACAAAAATACATTTTAATTTGTAAGTTTAAAAATTACACCAAAATGCGTCGAAATTATGGCGACGTTTGTGACGTCAAGTTTGAGTAATCTGTCAATACGTTTGTTTACCAAGGCGTGACGTAAAAAGCTCTGATTGACGTTCAAAATATCAAAGCGGTTTGTCCTTATATATTTTTTATTTTTCAGTTTTATTTTTTTATAATGAATATTATACACTTAATAATAAAATAAATCGTGTCTTGTAATCTCTCATTAATTAAATTCATAATTATTTATTAATTATAATCTTTTATTAATTAAATACATAATTTAATAATCATAATCAGCTTCACGCTGTATGCCTCACACAGCAGGTTAAGGTTTTGATTTTGACTGGTGGCCATCATGCCTATTTGGTATCGATCTATAAGTGTTAATCATAATGTCACCATTCTTTCATATACGCTATAGTGGCACCGCGGGGCAATGGCTAAATGTAAGCAGGTGTGTATAGGGTTGATCTCTACTGAGGTACCTCTAAGTAGGATCTTTTTCCTGCATATAGAAGAATAGAGAAAAGGGAACCAAATGTTACGACTTGCTTGTTAAAATAGAGAAAATTTATTATCTATATTCCTAAAACTTTAATTGAATTATGAACTTTTTGATTTTTCTTTTTACAATTGACAATAACCTTGACAATATACTGTTTGGCTAGATCAAAAACGGTGTCCAATTTTGTCACTCGTAATATCTATAAATAAGCTAAAGGGAAATGTTGAACGAAGTGATTTACCGAAATAAATAATACAAACATACATATATTGTCAATGAGGATAAAAACCGATGTCTCGATATATAAAGCCTTACAAAAGTCCTCGCGAAAGTTGTCGTTCAATTCGTCAACCACGAAACATGATTGATAGGATTTTGTATAGAGATTGGCTTTTATAAATAGATTTTGACTAACTGATTTGATTTATTTTGCTGTTAATTTCTTATCTACTTTATGAAGAAAGTAGTCGTCGCACGCAACTTTGTGTGGAATTTGGGACGCAAACTGTGAAGTCCCGTTTTCTCCTGTACGTATAAAAGAGTTTTTTCATTAGATTCACGTTGTATTTTGTGCTGTGTAGGAGAGAGAAACTGTGTAGCAGAGGGGACCTGGGAACCTAGTATTAAGATATTATTCTTTATATTATAGATATTATTATTCTTTCTATACCTCTTTAATTTGAAACAATACGCGTTGAGCAGTGGAAACCAACGCCGTGCTTTTTTCTTACCAGATGAGGAAAATGGAGTAATTTCCACGAATGTCGACAATGGCACCTACAACCACCGTATTTATAATCTTTAAAATCGATGATTATAATAGATATACCAGAAAAATTTAAGCAAAGAAATTAAAAACAAAATTCACTAAATCATATAAAGCTAAAAAACAATACCATATCGATTCAATTTCTCCAAGGAAGCGATCAATCACGCGGATGCCAGCTGAAATAACGCCCTGCCCGAACAATTGTTTAATGGAAGTTTTTTCACTTTTGAAAATACCTCCCTTTCCATTTATGAACATAATGCGACTAGTTTGATAAATCTTTTCGAGTCGTTTGTTGGTTTTTTTTTATTTGGCTTAGGGTCGTGTATGGAATGAAAATGTATATTTTTTTATTCTTCAAGTGGAATCGGAATGGAACCTATAGCCGTCGCGTTTGCAGTTGCACGGCCTTAAACTGCTGCCACGTGGAAAGGAAAATAGAAAATCTATTAAAAAAAACGTAGCGGGACTTCAAACCGCGTCTTTTGGTTACCATCGGTTAATATCATTCGCATAATGCAAAAAAAAAACGATTGGATTGTTTCTATTTGAAAAAAAAAAAGTATTTATTATGACTACAGATTTGATACCCATGTTTAAAAAAAAAAGTTTTCATTAAAAAACCCTTTCTATAACATAGCGTACAAATGCTGGATTAGGTAAACGAAAATGGTTTTAACTATAAGTAGTCTTTAAAGTAGGTATCGAACCCGTAACCATCACGTCACATCACAATCATTATTTAGATATATAACAATTACAAAACGTTCCCGTTTTTTTGTTCTATAGTCATAAAATACTTATGTAATGCTTCATACATAGCACGGTTGCCGTGTGATCCCTGCCTAGAATAGGATTATCCTGGTACTTACTGGTGGTGTCGTAAGATGCAACTAAAGTACATATGGTAGAGTCACGTCGCCAGCAATGGCAACACGGATGAGCAGATTCGACCAGATCATTACCACCCCCGGCATTTAAAACCAGCGTAAAGTAGTGACTTTATGCCACTGTGTTTCGCATCAGGTAATGCCGGGTTCCGGCGCCCAACCCACCTTAAAGGTCGGCAACACACCTCTAGCTCCTCTGGTGTTGCACAGTGCCGTGGGCGGCGGTAATCACTTACCATCACTCGACCCGAACGCTCGTTTTCCTTGTCCTTTTCCATAAAAAAAAGAGTTGCCGGGGAGAGTCTAATGTTAAGACACTCAGTTCTCAGCTGTGTCAGCCGCTTGTATTAATAGTATAATTTTGGAATATTGTGGAATGGTTTACCTTATAAAGTATGTCAATCTGGAGGAGATTTAAATGCCGTCAACGTACGTGTAGCTCCTTTGATTTTATACGGAGTCATGGGGGCGGTGATCACTTACCATCGGGTGACCCGTACACTCGTTTACCTTGTCTCTATACATATAAAGAACTTGGGCAGACAGTGTGGAAATGAAAATTTTGGCAACATTGGAAACAAAATTAACTATAAAGAACTACACCCGGTGATGCTGTAAGTTCCAGATTAACATCAGAATTAGTCCTTTAGAACAAGATATCAGTAGATGTACATAGTAAGAAGTCAATAATATAGAAAGCTACGCTTATAATAGTGTAGTTAGACAATCTTTTTCTATACTTAATGGAACAACGGATTGATATGGTAGGCTTGGTTTGACAAGGTTAGAGGATGCGAGGTTTTTAATGTATGTCGGAAACAGTCAAAATATTGACATACGGGGTAGTCGTTGGTGACCTTGACTTATAATTCAGATATCATGGATTCTATTATGGATGGAGTATATTTATAAGAAAATTATGTTAATTTTGTGTTTCGTTCGCGTTTATCAGATAGTATATGCTCTGGTCAGGCAAAACGTTTTGACTGACGCCACTCAACACGTAACGTCTTGAATTTAGGAAGGGTTATACACAAGATCTTCTCTGCCCACCCTGCTATAAAATATATGAAGATGTTTGTGTAAAATTGAAGTTATTTTATGTGCATATAGTAAAATGTTTTTAAAATTAATAAATGTCTGCCTGCACACTTTTTAGGCTGCCATACCTTAAAGAGAAAAAACAGAACCCTCATACAATCATTTGGTGTGGTTTGGAGAACGTCTGTCCATCCGTAAAGAGCTTTATTTTGAGGTTGCGTGGAGGAAACTAATATTAAGCCCTACAGTCTCTTGAATTAAAAATAAAAAAAAATAAGCTTCTAAGTCAAAGCATTACGCAGAGTATTTACGGGCGTTTTTGCTGCATTTTCGTTAAATATATTTCCCGTAGAACTACAATTATAAAATTTGGCAAGAAGTGCTGAAGCTTTTAGTACAAATAAAGGAAAGAAATCATTATACATAAAAAACTATATAATTGTATTTATATTTCATATAAAATGAGTGCATACGCCTTAATACTTAAGTTTGTCAACTTTTATAAGGTGCTTTTATACAGTAGCTTCGATGGTCTAACTCGCACTTGGCGGATTGAGAGAGATGTAAAAAAATTAAAAGTAAACGTATGTTACAAAATTACGTATATGCAAACTATAATTTCTTTAGTATCGAACCTGTTACCCTCGTCTCATAGGCTCAAGCCAGACAAAGTACCACCGTTTATCTTACTTTAACTTATATTAATATATCAGAGATGAATAATTTCTACGGGCCTTCGGGATATTAGTCTTCCTCTAAGCCTGGAATTATGATGATCCGATTAGTAATTATTATAAGGTGATAAACAGATTTATCTATATTTAAACTAAAATGAATTATTAGATGATTTCTTTTACGAGTTATAGGTAACTGTTCTTTTCAGTTTTAATTTTAATCATTTTAAAAATACAATTTAAGTAGCTATTACATACATTACACACATTTTAGTAGTTTTAATATTTTTATTTGTTTTTCCATATTTAAGAAAGTAAAATACTTTATTATTCGTTTAGAAAATATATGAAAACTTAGCAGGACCCTTACCCGCACCTCTTAGGTGACTTTTGAGAAGCTCGGGTTCCAATCCCACAACATATATTTTTCATAGGATTTCTAAAAATTATATGGATCTCAGTACTCTTCTCATGACTATATTTATGAAACTAGCGATCTATACTTATTTGGATTTCTGGGTTCCGTTTGTACTGTTCATTTGAATTTTAGATATGGCAGTTCTCAGCCACATCGGTAAAAAATAAGCTTGCATGAGATCAGCAATATATGCATTTTTGAAACATTCCGAATAGTTTTTTTACTTAAATAATTTTTGAGATCAGTTGTGGCGCAGCAGGGCCATAAACGTGACTTTACGCGCGACAGGCCGTGGTTTCGATTTTTACTCGAGAAAATTTAAAAAAATATTTTTTTTATTTCTTCGTTCTGGTGTCGAGGTAAAGCGCGGTGTTGAGCTACTCAGAGCCTCCAGAATTCAGCGGTAGTGGAAGTGGGGAGCAGAGTGTCTTTACACTAGGCTCTCTCTGCGTACCCTGCTACATGCGAGGTACGGAGTCAAGCTAAAAAAAAATTAATATTTACCACTCGAAGATTCCTAAATCATGTAGGTTTTTTAGCACCATAAAAATGACAACTTTCTTGCGCTAACAAGTTTCAAATATAAAGTGTACTCTATTGGGAATCGAATCCGTAAGCATCGTATGTACTTGTATTTTACTAAGTTACTCCTCTCTCCTACTGCGTTAAGATAGCGTAATTTAAGTTTGTGATGGATTAGTTCCTGGGCGTAGTTTTGTGCGCGTCATTTTTTCTCGATCAATATGGAAAGTTTGTTAGAATTACTTTTTTTTATTAGAACAGTCACTAAATCGCATTTGTAAGTAACGTTGTTTTTATAATTACCTTTTAAAAAAATAGATGTTTTTTTACGTATAGTAGTGTAGCTAGGGGGAATCGTGCTAAGACACTCCGTTCTCCCACTTCCTGCCCAATTTTTGAGACATTGTGAGTTGAGTGACTCCATATCGTGCTTAGTCTGGTTGCCTGAGCGAAGAAATCAAAAGAACTCGTTCCTACGAGTGGGAATCAAACCCACATTGGTCGCCTTTACTTTCACACGACGTACCGCTACAGCACGACGGCCTCAACATACATTATCTAGATATATATTTCCAGCTATATATATACTGAACGATTTGTTCTTTAAAATACAAAAGGTCAAACGTTAGGTTTCGAAATGCAAAAGTCAAAGGCAGAACCACAAAGGTGATTCGCGTAATAACGTGGCGTGTTCGAAAAGGTTGCTTTTGCGTAAATGTCAAATTGACAATTTTTTTTAGGTATATATTAATATGTTAATTTACGTGTGTGTGTATGTGTGTGTGTGTGTGTGTGTGTGTGTGTGTGTGTGTGTATGCGTGTGTGAGTTATCTCAAATGGGTCAAGCTATTTATATTATCTATATTTTTTTAGTTTCACGCTGTATCCCGTAAATAGCAGGGTTGGCAGATGGTACCTGGGAATCTAGTGTTAAGATACTTCGTTCCCTTAAAGACATCCCCATTCCCCACTCTAGATATCTTTTCTAATATTATAAAGCTGAAGACTTTGTTCGAACGCCCTAATGACAGGAATAGCAGTAGTTCAAATTCAAAAAAATGGTTTTAAGTTCTAACATTTTTTCAATAAATAATGTTCATTTATCGAGGCTAGCCGATGAATTCTGGTGGCATAGCGTATTGAGTAGTGGAACTCAACGCCGCGACTCGCCTCGACACCAGAGAGTAGAATTCAAAATATTAAATATTTCATTCACTACTTGTCGTGTTCACAGTCAGATGCTGATGCCGCTGCTCCACGACTGGCTTAGTTATTTCAATACGAATACGCCTTATTGGGGATCTTATAGATGGAAGGAGGAAAAAGGAGGAGCCTCTGCATTCCCCAAAAACGTTTCATATTAAAGTCATTTTTTAATAAAATAAATCAGTGGTTATTTATTTTAGATTTATGTTAAATTTTTTGATTTGAAAGTTCTAAAATGGCTAACATTTTTTAGCTGGAGCCTAAAGAAAGTGTAAATATGATATTATCCACAGTAATTTAACTTTTCATTATTGCAGAAGAAGTTCTCGGAAAACGCTTCTTAAAGAAATTGCCTTGGTTTCTAAACAAGGCAATTTCTTTAAGAACTATAAATTTTAATATATAAAATTCCTCCATTACTGAGTGACTGATAGACACACAGCCGAAGCTACTGTATTTAGAAAGTTTGGCATGTAAGTAGGTTAGGAGGTGGAGAGGAGCACATATACAGGATTTATTGAAATTCGTATGAGAATTGCTAAAGGTTTTTGAAAGAGATGAAGAAAGAACGGAATGCAAGATCAGTGTAAATGGTAAGATATTAGAACAAGTGAATGAAGTGATATACTTGGGAAGTATGTTCAGTAGAGATGGAAGATACGAGATGGATGTGGAAAGGCGTATCGCTGCCGGTAACAAAGTTAACGGAGCCTTAGTTGCATTGATGAGACGGCGAAACGTCAGCACTGCTGCGCGTTTGGCCGTACACAATGCAGTTTTGGTACCGACGGCAGCGAAACGTGGGTATTAAAGAAGAAGAATGAAAGAAAGATGAATGCTGTGGAGATGCGATCTCTTCGTAGGATATGCGGAGTCAGTTTAGCTGATCGAATCCGCAATGAAGATTTACACAGAATGGCAGGTACTAGCGAGGATGTCACGGTGAGAATGAAGAAGAACGTGCTGAGCTGGTTTGGGCACGTTGAACGAATGAGTGATGAAAGAATGGCAAAAAAGATTTATGATGGAAAAGTGAGCGGTAAGAGAGGTAGGGGGAGACCTCGGTTGACCTTCGAAAACAGTATCAAAGATACTGGAGGAAGGTCACGTAAAAAGCATGAGGACCCCCAGGAGGGCATGTATGAAGAGGTTGTGGACGCGGCGAAGGAGGTATGTATAGACCGTAGCGTTTGGCGCTCCGTTCTCTCTGACTACCCCGCTAGGGGTAAAGCGTGAAGCTAAGTTAAGTTAAGTTAACTGTTAAAGGTGGAACTTTAAAATAATTTTAGGGTTGCGTGGCTGAATGTCGAAAAATTACCTTAAATGTAGGTAATCGGTATGTTCAATGGTCCCAATTTATTCCTGCTTCAACATAACATTTCATAGGGGAGCCCGACTTCTCAACCCTCGATAAAAAATAGAGGGGCGTTATAAGCTTGACGTGTCTGAGTATGTGTGTATCTGAAGGTCTGCCTGTGGCAGTGTAGCTCCTAAGCGAGTGAACCGATCTTAACTACAAATATAAGCTTATAGTGATTTTTTCTATAAAATACCTATTTTCACTTTTCAATTTTTTTCATTTTTTTTGTATTATAGGATGTCACTTCGTGCCGAATTTCATAACTATAGTACCCTATAGTATTCCCCACGGGAAGTACCCTATAGTATTTGATTATGCGGGGATTTTCATACAAAATTTTGAAAAATCGATGCATGAACGCTCGTATCTTTTGATTACGTAAACTTAAAAGCTTATTTTTTTATATTTCAACCGAAAAATAGACCTAAATATTTGATATTAATTTCGGCGTGACACCTCAACGCAATGTCGAGTCAAAATTTCCTGATAGACGGACAGACGACAACAGATGATCCTATAAGGGTTCCGTTTCTACCCTTTGAGGAACCCTAAAAATACAATAACCCGAATAGATAATAAATTCATTTCTAAACGTTTATATCAAAGATTGATACATCACCTATACGAAAGTCGAAAGGCTCGAGGCACGGAGTCGTAAAACTAAATTTTTACGTGTACTAAAATGGCAATGAAACAAATTTTATAGACGTTATATGCTAGTTTCGTTAAGCACATCGTAAATGTTCAAGTATTGTATATTAATGTATACATTTTATATATTGCAAAACTTCGTCTCTCTTGATAGTGACAGTGAGAATAGTGATATATCACTACTTTTTCTTTTTTTTTACTTAGTAAAATTGCCTGAGCCCATAGTGGTGTACCGCTGGTACAGCGTCTGACTGTAAGCGCGACTGTTGTTCGTTCGATTCCTTTATAGGAGAATGAATTATTTTTGTTTACTTTCTATGGACTAATCTTCTCTATTTTTCGCCAAATTATTAAAGCATTGCCTGTTGCGTAACGAGGCTTGCCTAGATTTTAAATATTTCATTCCCTCGAGTGGGAATCAAACCAACAACTGTCACGACGGATCTCAAAAAATCTTTATACACTATAATAATAGTTCTTGATTTCATAGAAACCTCATCGTCTTTCCTTTGATACCGTCGATCCTTAATTATAGTTGTTTGTAAGTAGTTCTACTTCAACGTTAATAAATATCAAAGTGATGAATCATCCAGCAATAAAATATCGGTATTTCTAAATTGATTAATAGAATGAACTTGAGATGCTGACCTGCACCACCTCACCGCTTGCTATTTATAATTAACATTTTATTTTATTTTTAATTTATTGTACTATATACCTCACAGGGTATGCCTGAGATAGTAAACGTAATGGTTGTGGGTTCGATTCCTACTCAGAATATATTTTTTTGGCCGTTCTGGATAGATATGGCGCGGTGAAGAGCCATGTCAATGCATCCAATACGGTATAAGGCGGAAAGTAGGGAACGGAATGTTTTGAATGATATAAAATAATTGCTCTATTGTCCTTACTTACACTCTGTATAAGAAAATATTACCAAAAAGATTTTAGTTTTTGGTCTTTTCATATTATTGTGTGTTTTGTCTCAGAACAGAATGACCATGATAAAAATATTTAATAGATATATTTCTTAGAGGCCTGTCGTGGTGCATCGGCACAAAGTGTGACTGTAAGCCGACTGGTTGTGGGTTCGATCCCCACTCGAGGAAATGAAATATTTACTTAAATTTATGTTTCCATTTCCTTCGCTCTGGTGTCGAGGCAAAGCGCGGCGTTGAGTTCTGCCACTCAACACGCAATGCTTCCAAAATTCGGAAGAAAGTGGGGAACGGAGTGTCTTAACACTAGGTGCCCTTTGTCTACCCTGCAGTGTGCGGGATACAGCGTGAAGCTGATATATTTCTTCAAGCTGGATTTTTAATTACTATTAACAATTTTATTTTTTAAGCTTCACGTTGTATCTCGTATATACTCGTAGCATGGTAGCTGCCTACCATGGTACGAGTCAACTAGGAGTAGACTTCCCTGTCATCAGAAATAATACAAATACTAATATACAAATATATTGTTTCAGGATTTTTTTTCAATAATGCAGCTGTCTAATGGAGTCTAGCTTAGGCGAGGGGGAAGCCGGTAAGTCAATTTTTTGTTTGAACCAGGCCTGTGTAAATCAAGACGGCACAAAAGCTTTCGGACGTTGATAGATTATTACTTTGTGTGTTCAACGCATATTCGATTTGACCTAATGTCTACGTTTACACGGGTGTAATGTGAACCTTTTGAATTTTATAAATCGGTTACGTTAAAGTAAACAATGTGGCTGTACAAATTTTGCGAAGAATTATTATAAAAGAAATTGCCATCGTGGCACAGTGGACAGGGTCTGGCTGTAAATAAAACTCTTGTGGCTTAGATTTGCACTCCAAGGTTGAATTATTTTTATTTGTTAGCTCTGGTAAAACGAACGCGGTGTTAAGTTCCGCTACTAAGTAGGCGAATGGAACGCGATAAAGAGAGTGTATTATCAATTTCGAACCAGTAACTCTAAACGACAAGACACCACACTAATCCACAACAACGTTAAACACTTTAAAACACTAGAACAGCAAGAATTTTAAAATTATATCACACTGACAGCTATAAGGGATTCATAATCTTTTCTCTATTTCATTAAATCCATTGTCCGGGGGCTAATCAATCATCCTGGTTTACCGTGTTGAATAAAACTTCACCTACAATTCCATTAATTATTCTTTAACAATGTTGGAATCTATCTTCTGGTTTTAAAAAATTCTTGGTAAATTTTCAAATGCTCTGCGACACATTGTTTTATAATATTTTTAAATGCTTACTTACAACTACTGGATTGTGAACATATTTTGTTTATAAACATGTATGGCCCAAGATCAACTAGCCCGTGGTTGGTGCTCTATTAGTGAAGCCAGTCAATGCGGTGGACGATGATAGGTTGAAAAAAAATTACTTGGATTCCTTTCATTTCAGTCTCAAAATTTGTTATGCATAAAGTTGCACTAAATTTGTACAGTAAATTTTTGATAAGATATTGATTGTATGTATATCTGTTTGCGCCTCTTGGAATGTATCCAAGAAGCCAGGGTTCAGGTCTTGCTATGCTCAAAATTATGTTTTATTCCTTGGTGTAGAATTAACATTATAAACATTTTAAATGTCACCTTTCTCCAATAATCTTATCAAAACGTTGAAGTCAACGCAAATTGATCAACTACTATTTTAACAAATTACTAAATAAATATAGAACCCACGATCGTCGAGTTCAGTAACTAATTCGTAAATGTTTAAAGTGACAAATATCTTAACCACAGCTTAGCGAGCTTTATATTTGTATATACATTATACAGCTCCAGCTAGTATCTTAATCCGTATACTGCGTTGCGCCAAGGCCCAGGGGGGTCCAATCAATCACTGCTGACATAATGACATCATCTATTATCAATTATTGACGGAAAATGGATAGGATTTTCCAAGTTTTATGTCTTGTTCGTAAGCTTATAAAGCTTTACATAGGTGCTTCCCTGGCTTTACATGTGAATTATATTTTTTTCTTCATTAATATATATCGTGGTGAGCAAAAGAAAGTTATAGTGAAAAATATTCTTCGTTTTTTTATTGCTGTTCTTATGGTATAGGTTTTTATCTCATGATAATTATAGGAAAATGTCCAGTCTGGGTCAGCCAGTGGAACGATGCTCGTTTATGGAGCGTTCGACGTTCGATTATATGGTGTCCTTAATGCCTAAAAAATATTTTAATTAAATTTATAATTTACGTACAGTATATTAGATAATATCTTGGTTCACATCTAGGATCAGCTTCCATGGTGGGTGGTGTAATAGCTATGACAGCATTAATTGTCAATAGCCGATCATAGACTGATGCTGGAGCGTAAAATTAATATCTGCAAAGCTATGCTAGGTGGCATGCCGGAACCCGGACTCATGCACTGTCATGAACCAGTCAAAAAATTCCAAGTACCTTGGGTCATTATGCACGAGTCCTGGAGGTATTGATCACGACATCCACAATGGTCAAATCGCGGGAAGTCACTGAAGTGGCCTGCGACCGTAGAATACCACAAAGGCTCATGGGGTTAATAAACAAGCATCCATCGAAACAAGATCATCCAACGAAATCGTTTATACTGTAGTGAATGCTGGTCAGCACTATTTCAGTACACTCAGGTATCACGAAAAGGAAATACTGAGGTGGAAGTGTGTCGTAACAGCTTGCAACGTGCAACATTCATTTAAAGTATTCTTGGGATCTTGTTCGTCATTCATTTAGCGTATACGCTTCAAGAGGATCGCCTGAGATGGTATAGACACATTGCGCACTGATTGTGGGCATATCGGTAGAAAAGCCCTTCCTATATCAGTTTCTTGAGTGAAATACATCCATTTCCTCAGCATCTTGGCTGCCTGAAGAATCGATGTCTTGGTGCAAAATATGAGAGCCAATGGACTAAACACTGTTGATATTGAAGATCGTGCAGAAAAACTCTGGAAGGAATAAGAAAAACTTTTCTATTTTTAAATTTTAATAGGAGCTCCCGAGAAATATGAGTAAATATCAAAAAAAACTGCGACTATATATAATTTTTCTTAGTTTTCACACGAGTGACTGCTCTAGCTTGAGGATTCGAAGTTTTATTGCAACGGGGATATAATACGCGTCTAACTAAAAGGTCAGTTACAACTTGATACAAACTTATAATTGCCTTGTAAAATATGGAATGCAAACTAGAACTGATTTAATTATAGAAATTGCTCGAGTTTCTTTGTATGAATTGTTTAATAAAAGAAAAAATAGAAAATAAATTTAGTATTTTTTTATCGTTGTGCGAAGATAGGCCAAACATAGAACATCAGTTATATGGCCTTTAGGTACACGAAAATTTGGGGGTCAGGTAGGAGGTTCTACAAATTAATTCGGGTTCCGTATGCAATCATTGTAAAATGTACTACTGTATTGTACTGTACATCATATATGATGAAAGAAAAAATGTTAAAATCTGATATCCTTGTGTACTTTACATAGTTATAATTGAGAAATACAGCATACAACTCGAATCGCTTAGATACTTACCCAGAACAGTGCGGAAGTAAGAAGACTCATTATATAGCAAACCAACAAAAACAGTAAAGTATTAGAATTTTTTGAGGCATGTCATAGCTAAGCCAAACTGACTTTTTGCCCAATTTTAGCATGTTGAATGGCGGAACTCAAAACCTTTGAAACTATTGATTTTCGAAATTTACTCCAATACAACGTATAAATTTTAAATATAACTTCAACTTAACTGACATAAAACAGAATTTCATTTACATCTTCCTTTTTTCACAGAAATTTACAAAGTGCTATTTTCATTTAAAACTAAGTAGTTTCGGATGCTTCTTTTTTTCATTTTGTAAAAAGTAATCTGAAATAAGCTAATATTTACAGCGTTAATATTTGTTTTTATTTTTAACTTTCTATCTTAATTAGCATTGCAAATGTCCTGGTCTTTGAAGCTTTGAGAAAATATAGATATTTTACAATCTCTTGTAGCGGATATATGTCTATCTATGGAATCAAAAGTATGAATATATTTCAATTATTTTCATTAATCTCTCTCTCTTCTGTGGTACACAAAACGTAGTTCAGAGCTCACAAATTTGACAGAAATCACATCTTTTCATCATCATCATCATCATCTCTCATCTTATCAAAAATGTTGCTATGCAGGAAAAAGCATGAAGCTGGCAGGCCAAGATTACAACGGTAACCGTCGCGTTTACACTCATGATGACCTCAATGACAACTATAGCCACTTGAAACAAGATAATATTGTCCTCAAGAACACGTAGTTTCACTGATTCCCGGTATATATGCACACTTTTTAGTTGCGGCATCACCCACGTGGTAAAATTCAAATAACTAAGAATTATATGTGACATAAGACCCATTTTAAATGTCAGAGGTGACTTTGATCTCAGGTACAATGGGCTCAATCGAAACGTGATTTGATATAATCCATAGAATTTCTCAATAAATGGACTATTCAACACGACGAATTTATCATTTCTGTCATTAGTTCCTGAGATTAGCACCTTCAACCAAACGAACTCTTCAGCTCTATAATATCAGTATAGATATACGAGCACATACATACATTGTCTCCTCTAACCATTACCCACGTTAAGTGGGGTTAGATTTACAAAGTTTCAGCCGTCGCTAACTGCCGTATAGCATTTAGCACCTCATTCCGAAAGCTTGGTAAAAAGTAAGCTCGGTTTGCGGTCGAAAAATTATTGTTACTGCCGTTGCATAGTACGCGTCACGTGCTGAAAACTTTTTAATTTCTGTAACAGTTTTTAATTTTATTTTTTATCGTCGCGGTTCAGATAAAGTATGTTCGGATTTCTTTTGACGTTTTAGTTTTTTGGAGTTGGATTTGTTGGGTTTTTTTTTGAAAATGGGCTCTTTTGGAAAAGAGATTTAGCTTATACATACAAATAAAATATATATTTTGTATAAACAATAAAAAAACAATAACATGTTCGCATATAAAATGAATATTGATGCCGTACCACTCGAGGGAATTAATTATTTTTATTTTTCCACTCTAGTACAAGACAAATAGTAGCGTTGAAATCCGCCCTTTAACATGCAATGTCTTAAAAATTGTGCGATGCGTGGGGAACGATGTGTCTAAGAATTAATTTTTTGACTCCCCTGCTATTTGCGGGATACAACGTGAAGCTAATTCGGTATTCCCCATAAACAATCCGGTTGTCTATACAGTCGGTCTGCAGACAATAATTTTACGTGATACCGTCATACGAAAATATATAGATTGGTGAAAAAATGTATACTTTATACATTGAATTGAATTATTATCATCAAATTATGAATATTTTGAGAAAGAAAAGAGACAGAAATTGTCCAAATCATTTACAAATCTCTAATACTTGCTCCACGTTCTCGCTTGCGTGACAATGAGTCACGCTTTTTTGTGCTTTGATGTTGTGTTTTGATTTATAAGACGTTATCACGTCAAAAACAAGATAAAAAGAAACTAACAACTTAATTTAATTCGTGTGACCCAAAGCGTTTAACATTAACTTCCGGAAGGCGAGTTAGCTGTGTCGTTAGCGCCGAGTAGACTATATGGGCGTTGTCTCGCGCTTTTGACATGCGGTTTAGGAGTGTAAAGAGAGAGTAAAACTATTCTCAGTAAATGTAGAAGTTTTTTATAAGATATATTATTTTATTAGTAGATCTGATTGATATATTTAGTTTAATCGAGGTCATCGTTGTGTGGGAAAATGAGACGTTTGTGGGTGTGATTTCATTTTTCGGAGGAAGAAATTTAACAAGACTAACTGTGTTGAAATCTCTCTTAAAATATTTGAGAAATATAATTTCATAATGTCAAAATGATTATACATTATATATATACTATTGTTAGAGGCCAGTCGTAGCGCAGGGGCTGTGGCTGGTTGTGGGTTCGATCCTCACTCGAGGAAATGATATATTTATTTACATTTATACTTTCATTTCTTCACTCTGGTGCGCGGCATTGAGTACCGTTACTCAACTCGCCATATCTCCAGAAGAATTAAGCAAAAAGTGGGGAACGGAGTGTCTTAACGCTAGGTTTCCTCTGCCTACCCTGCTGTGTGCGGGATACAGCCTGAAGTTGATTTATATACTATTGTTACTGTGCATTCAATTTATTATAGTAAATTAATTTTTGATGAAAAATTATAGAAAAGAAATTACTGGTGTATCAATATATGTACGAAACTTTAAGTATTTTAAATAAACGACATGCTGAAGTATACGGGAGTACCAAAAAACGGAAAAGAAAATCCATTAGGAGTGTGTAAAAAAAGGTCCAATTTAATCTATATACCAAGTGGATAAGTTTAAAAGTTTCATATAAAATTAGCGTAGCTGAGCTTTCTTTAAGCTTCACAATTCACAGAAAACGGTAGAGCACTATAAGTACTTACAATTAATTGGACTTAACTCTAAAGCTTTAGCTTAGGTCTAAAGTTATTACCGAAATTGTTTCTAAGAGTTTGATAATAGTGGATAGGAAGAAGCGAAAGGTTGTGACCGTGGTGTTTATTTTTTTAGCTCCACTTTGAGTCTCGAATATTAATAAGTAGCTGAGAGAACCTAATGTTACGTCAAAGCGTGACACGCCGTTTTCCAGGCATCGGCCAATTTATGACATTGCGTGTTGAGTGACGCGACTAAACGCTGCGCTTTGTCTATCAAACAGGGGATATTTAATTTTTGGATATAATTTGAAAGTATTCTGCCGAGTGGGCATTGGACACACGACCTACAATGACCTCATTACAAATTATATAATCGGTTTAAATTAAATATGTGGATTTATACATGTGTATGTCGTACATATATACAAAAATACTACATTTCGTATAGGTAAATATATAATTTATCAGGCCAGTCATGAAACAGGGTCAAATGCATGTGGCTGTGAAGGCGACAGGTTGTGGCTTTGATTCCCACTCGGGGAAATGAAATATTTAATATTTTCATTTCCGCCATTCAACACGCAATGCCTTCAGAATTCAGCAGAAGTGGATAAGCGGAAAACAAAGTCTTAATGGGAACGGCGTGTTTTATTAATAGGTTCCCAGGTTCCTTCTGCCTTTTCTGCTATGTGCGGGATACAGCGTGAAGCTAAAAAAAGAAAATAAAATTTTCAAAAAACCTGATAGCTTTTGAGATTTAAAGACACGCATTTTGTCGTTAAAATCTCAAAAGCAAAAATCTCATCTCCAAATTTATAATCGCAAAATAATCTTATATCTTACATACCTCTAAAATTTACTTTACAATATAATATTTCTTAATAGATCCTGGCCCGGGTAGCTTGAGGGACGGTGATAACAATATAGCATCGGCTTTTGTCTAGTGATTAATGTATTCGAGACCCGCCTTTATGCATCCTGCGCCAATTCGACCACCGTACGGGTGGATTTCGGTATTAATTAGTATTATAACAATATAATGGTAAATTGTTGAATAATTTATCCTGGTTGTTGAAGAGCAGGTTCAAATTTAGATTTTTCATTTCTTTTTTTTTCTTAGGATGAGGAAGAATAGTGTTCAGACGCGTCGTTCTCTATATTACTTATTTGTACAATGTGTACAGCTTATTTTATATATTTTTATATATTTTTATAGCTTTAAGTTGTATCTCGTAAACAACAGTACAGACAGAGGGAATTGGAAACCTAGTGTTAATACACTCTGTACCCATTACGACACTATCGTGCCCAAAATTCTGCCGAATTTTGAAGGCATTGCTTGTTAAATGGCGGAATTCAACGGGGCGTTGCTTTCCCTCTTTACTCTAGTATACTATTACTACGAAATGAAAATAATAAATATTTCATTTCCTCGAGTGAGAATCGAATCCACAACCTGTCGATTTTACAGTCACACGCCTGTGTACTTGCACCACGACTGGCCTCGATACATGTAATACCAGTATATCCCGTACAAAGCAAGGTATGCACAGGCATATAGTGTTAAAACACTCCGTCTCGCTCTTACCGCTAAATAGTTCGAAACATCGTGTGTTAAGAGGCAGAACCCGACGCCGCGTTATGTCTGACCAGACCGACCAGAACGGAAAAATAATAGTAATATAAATCAAAAATATAATCATTCTCCCCAGAAAAAATCGAACTTAAATCCAGTCATACAGTATGACACTACGCTACGACCTCCATATAACAGATAATAAATCCAAATCGTACATACACAGAACATAATAATATATGAAAAATTCAAGTGGCACTAGACGACTCGGTACAAAATGTCGAGGGCCCGAACTTTGGTACTGGGCAAGTTTTTAAAGGCAGCGAGGCGGAAAGCGAAATTCACAAAGTTAAGACTCCATAGTAAACATGTTTTGCTGGATACAGTATCGAACGAGTTGGTTGTATGTCAAATGTATGTATGTAATGTACGTGTATAGCTCGTTAACTAACCTATGTATTGAGTGACTCGCAGACGTCACAGAGTTGGAATTACGTAGTATATGGTTGTAGGTTCATTGGACAGTGTAGAGAAGCATTTTTTTTTTCGGCTTGGCTTTTTTGCTGTTGACCTGGGATGGTCTTGAAAGCGTCACCGGGCGCGGAGGATTTCTCGAAATTTCTTCGGAAACTAGAAAGAATAGTTTATTCACAGACAGCCAGCTAATAGTAAGAAATAATTCCAGTGGCTCTAGCAGAACTGTTTTCTGACCATTTGGTAGCTGTAATATTTAAACTACTGATATTGTTATACAACTTTCGCTATATAAATCCAAAAAAAACGCTATACAAATCCACAATGACCATGAAGATAACAAAAATCTTAACTAAAAATACCATGACACTATTTTGCAACAAAAATCTTTAAAAAAAAAACAAATTTAACTAAACATTAATTTAAAACTGGCATTCTAAATTAACTTATCACCAACAATAAGCTAAACTATCACACTAACCGCCACGCGCTAACCGATCTAACTAACAGTGGGTACGTAGTTAACAGATCGTTGAAATCTCTAACTAATTAAGCTTTAATTAGTAGAATTATTGAAAAGCCCCACATTCGTATGGCACATGGTATTACAATACCGGATGTGAAATGCTGTTCGTTTTGTACTACGAACTGTTTGAGTGTTAAATACTTTTGTGTGAAGATAGAGTGGTTTTTAAACGGTGCGATTATTATAGGCTGACGTGATGCAGTGGCTAACGCGATAATCGCGGGTTCGATCTCCACTTGGGGGAATTATTAATAAATCAATCCTTGTTCTGATAACGGTACAAAGCGCAGCGTCGAGTTTCTGCACTGAACACGCAATGTTTCGAAAGTTCGGTGGAAAGTGGGGAATGGAGCGCCTTAATTAGGTTCCTTCTGGCTATCCTCCTATATGCTAGATACAGTGTAAAGCTAATAAATACTTATACGTGATAGTTGTGGGTTTGATCGCCCCTCGAAGTTATAAACTACAACAAACCCACAGGGTTTGTAAAAAAACCCCGAAGTGCCGACGACAAGCATGAGGCTGGTAATATGAAATATTATGAAACTTTTGCATGAAATTTAAATGGAGGAAACCTTGTGTTAAGACACTTTGTTCTCCGCCCAATAATCGGGACATAGCGTGTTAAGTGGCTGAGCTCAACTCCGAGCTCTGCATCGTTGCCAGTGCAAGGAACTGAAAATATTAAATATTTAGTTTTCGCGAGTGGGAATCGAATCCACAACCACTGTGCCAGGACGGCCTATAGTAATTGTGTTATAACTAAATTAACAAACGTTATAGAAATATTTTCGTAAAAAAAAAAATACACTATTCAATTTCAATCTGCTACTACCGCGTGTATTACACATCCTGACTCTAATTTTAACAACATGTAGAATAAATATAAATATATGAATAATACAATTTATACTTAAAATATAACTGAATACCTGGTAAGTGTACCAAAGCCCGTCCAGTTTTATCATGCCCGTGCAAGTCGCTAATCCGCTCTATTGTCTTCTATTCGGACACGCTGTACGTATGTATGCATGTGTTTGTATGTATGTATGTAAGTGTGTATTTGTATGTATGTATCGTACGTATGTTACAACCACTGCGTCAGTCATATTATAATGTATAGATTAGAGGATGACTGGTTAAACCTTATATGGTTTATTTCCATATTATACTAGCTACATCGCGCTGTTTTGTCCATGTGAGTACATGTGCTATTGTGAAATTGGAAAATAAATTCTATTATACATCACATATTGTATGGTAGGCAGAGAGAACTTAGCATCAAGTCACTCCATTACCTACTTAAAATAAAATAAATCAACTTCACGCTATATCCCGCACACAGGAAGGTAGGCAGAGGGAACCTAGTGTTAAGACACTCCGTTCCTCACAGACTGCCGAATTCTGGAGGCATTGCGTGTTGAGTGGCAAAACTCAACGCCGCGCTTTGCCTCGACAACAGAGCGAAGTAATGGAAATATAAATTTAAGTAAATATTTCATCTCTTCGAGTGGGGATCGAACCCACAACTAGTCGGTTTTACAGTCACACTTTGTGCCGCTGCGCCACGATTGGCCTCTGGCCATTACCTACTTTCCGTACAATTTTTAAGACATTGATTTATTGAGATTGCGTGTTAAGTAGCCGAATTGAATGCTGCACCTGGATTCGCCATCTGAGTGTGGAAAGGAAAATAACTCACTAAATATTCTTTATGATTATTATTTGTTTAATTTCATGTTGTATATATAGAATACTAGCGGACCCGGACGCGGCTTCGCCCGCTTGAACTATACAAATGCTTATTGCTTAAAAATATTTATGAAATTGTTTTCAGTTTTTAATAGGATTGGTAAGAAAATATAAGCCTAAATGATCATAATAATCCGAAAAAGAATAATAAGTAGAAAACTAACTAATTTAAATGAACAAAAATAATAAGTAAACGTAACCAAATTAAAATATTAATAAAAAAAAACTAAACAAAACCAGCTACATTATCAATATTATCAAAGTAAAATAAATATTTAAAAGTATTAAAATGAAATGTGTTGTGCTATAGTTTTGCAAGTGCATGTAGTTACTTACATAATACTCAAAATCAATAAATAATAATTTTATATTTTTTGTCTTTCTGTCTGTCTTTCTATTTCCCCGAGCTAATGTCCAGAACAACTGAACTTAGTTTTATTGGACTTTCAGTGATCGATTTTACTGGATAACCCGGGAAAAATCTTTTTCCACGTTTTCCTTGCGAGTGTACATAGATACTACATCAAATAAATAAACTCCTTTCTACATTAAATAATTCGATAATTTTTGCGAGCAATATGAAATAAAATCTCAAAAAACTAAAACTACGATTTATTAAATGTATAACAACGGTATAAATAGCCTAACTGAAATAACCGACCCTTCTTTCCTTTAATACTTAAATAATATTATGCCGATGCCGCGCAGGGCCGAAACTTACACCACACCAAGAAATTAATGAAAATCTAGCTAATCTACTACTCGAATAAGCGAAGAACCAAAGAAAAATATAAATTAATAATAAACAGAAAACAACCACAAAAAAATTAACAGTAGATCGAAAATATACAAAACATTACAAAATCGTCAACGCATCCGTCGCAAATTCATTTTGAATCAGTGATATCTCCTTCAGTATTTATTAGAATGATGTACAGTAAAATATAATTTTAATCTAGGTGAAATGCTAAAGGTGACTATTATATTTATTTTGATAAGGATTGAATACGAAATTATAGAAAATACATTAACAATAATCCAAAAAAATAATTAAATATATTAGATTGGTTACTGTATAGAGAGACAAACATTCATCATCGTGGAAGTTTTAATAGATTTTTTAAAAGATAATACTTTTGTAAAACATAGCTTTTATATGTCTCATAAAGTTGAGTCAGCGCACGCCGTGTAAGCGTTCAGGTAGCTCATTTTGGGCGCCATTTTCTTAAGACGACATAATTCCTTGTTGCCTAGCAACGGTTGCTTAGCGACGGTTGTTATTAATATGGCAGATTAAATTACATGTCAAATTGAAACGTATTTTAATATCTTCGTATATATCGAGAATGTTACAAATATGAGAAAAAAAAGTAACCTATGTTCACTCGAACACCTTAAAGTATCTCTATATGAGTATTTTATCACAATTGAATTAGCGGTTTGACCCTGATTGCGTAAAAGACAGACAGACAGACAGACAGAGTTACTTTCGAATTTATAACATAGGTATGGATTTTTATTTTAGCACTAGCGGACCCGGACGCGGCTTCGCCCGCTTAAACTTTACGAATGCTTATAGATATATTTAGGAAATTGTTTTTGAAAATATCTAACTAATTTAAATGAAAAAAATATAAGTAAACGTAACCATAGTAAAAAATTAATAAAAAAACTAAACAAAACCAGCTACATTATTTATAATTTTGTCTCTGTCTGTCTTTCTATTTCCCCGAGCTAATATCCAGAAAAACTGAACTAATTTTTATTGGACTTTCAGAGATCGATTTTACTAATTTACCCGGGAAAAATCTTTTTACTCGTTTTCCTTGCGCGCGTACATAGATACTATATGAAATAACTAAAGTACTTTCTACATTAAATATGATAAGTTTTGCGAGCAATATCAAATAAAATCCCAAAAAACTATAACCACAATTTATTAAGTGTATAACAACGGTATAGATAACCATCCAACCAAGATGAAATAACCAACAATTCTCTCTTTAATCTCTATCTCTATATATTAGACAGTAAAAATATTTTGTATGTACATTTAGTAATTTTGACTGAAATGGATAGAGGGACACCTAAATAGAATAATAGAAAGCAAAAATATTTTTTTTAATTTCTTGTCTGTCTGTCTGTCTGTCTGTCGATATATTTTTGTCCGCATTTTTCTCTGAAAGTACTGAACAGATTTACTTGAAAATTCACGATTTCACCAATTGCTTTGTTTTAACTTAACTTAAATACTAAAGTTTAGTTCATCAAAATCGGTTCATTAAAAAATATATATATCGTCATTTGAATGAACTCAAGGCATTAGCTTGCCTGCGTATAATATTTTATAGCAACCGCGCTGGTTTCTTGGCTAAAAAATGACATTCGAAACGTCTGGCTTATGACTGTTGATAAAAATATATACATTATTGAAGCACTATTATATAATATTTTATACAATAAAGTAAACAAAATTGAATTGTTAGTGGAGATTACCTTCATAAATCATAACAGTTAAGTTTAAGTCGTAATTAATTCAACACAGAGATAAAGAACGATCTTGAAAGAAATATCAAGTAAATACAAAGATTTTTTGGTTGGTTCGTTCATATAATATATGTAACTAATTTAAAAACTGTGCAGGAGTTAATATGCAATTATTACAGTTATTTTACAAAGAATATTATGAATCCTTACCCAAATCAATAATTTAACATTTAAGGCTGTTTCTGAAGCAGTACATTAAATTATAAAGTGACATCAGCACATTTAACAGAGATTTAGAATTATGATGAGACATATATTATATAGGCAAAAAGAACATAAAGATACAAAAATATATACGTGTAATAAATTAGCTTTATGTATATTTTATAAATATCAATTATCAACAATGGTCGTATTTTTTTATTTAAAACAATCAAAAATTCTTTATTCTTTAATTCGACGATAATGTCGTAAAAAATCATATTAGAAGTAATTATAGTTGTCAATCAATTGTGCTTATTAAATCAATAATCATGTATTTTAAGCGGGCGAAGCCGTGGGCGAGCCGCTAGTACTTAAATAATATTATACCGATGCCGCGCAGGGCCGCAACTTACACCACACCAAGAAATTCATGAAAATCTAACTAATACTCGAATAAGCGAAGAACCAAAGAAAAGTGGAAATTAATTATAAACAGCAAATAATTACATAAAAATTAACAGTAGTTCGAAAAAGTATGAAAATTTACAAAACCGTCAAAGTCATCATCGCCCATTCTCGTCGGTCATACTATGCCGGTCGTAGCTCGCTAGGTCATTTCGAATCAGTGACATCTCCTTAATTATTTATTAGAATGTTATACAGTGAACTATAATTTCAATTTAGATGAAATGCTAAAAGTGACTATTATATTCATTTTCATAAGGATCAATATCAAATTATAGAAAATACATACAACAAAAACCCGATAAATATAAAGTAAATTAATTAAAATCGTTACTTGTTGCTACTTTGTTACTTTGCTCAAGCTTCAGAGATAAACATCATATCAACATGTATCGCGGACTTTTTTAAACATTATTTAAAGGACAATATTTTTGTAAAATATTATTTTTATGTATCATAAGGTTGAGTCGACGCACGCCATGTATGCGTTAAGCAAGCTCATTTTGGGTGACGTTTGCTTATAACAACAAATAAACTTTGCAAACCGTTGCTTAGCAACGGCCGGTTGTTATTAACATGGCGGAATAAATTGCCTGTCAAATTAAAAAATATTTTAATATATTAGTATATATCGACAATATTACAAATATGAGAAAAAAAGTAACCTATGTTCATCCGAAGACCCTCAAGTATCTCTGTATGAGTATTTTATTACAATTGAATTAGCGGTTTGGCCCTGATTGCGTCACAGACAGACAGACAGACAGACAGACAGACAGACAGACAGAGTTACTTTCGAATTTATAATATAGGTATGGATGCATACTTCTTCCACTTCGCCCTTCATCAACCTCTATTCATGTCCTCCGTGTCCTCATGCTCTATAGCAGGGGTTCCCAATCTTTTCTTTATCAGGGACCACTTTGTAGGTATAATAAAAATAAATTAATAATTAAACAAAAAATTTAATTTCAAAGTCAAAAGTTTAAAAAATATCTGACATTTTGTATTATATGATGAAAATCATGAATAAAATTTTAATTATATCATTCGAGGACCATATTTTAGCTGCTGCAGACCACCACTGGTCCGCGGACCACTGGTTGGGAACTGATGCTCTATAGGAATCTACCATCACTTTATATTAGACACATTGGTACTTATACAAAACAGTGTTGCCTTTTTGAAAAATAAAAAAATAAAGCTCATTTGTAATTTTGCTTCAAGAGAATTGTGCAGAATTTTTATTTATAGGAATTTTATTTGTCCTGATATCGACAACGTCCATTGAATCGTACTCTCTATGCTTGGTTAAAGTCGATAACTTAAGCTTAACTTTATTTCTATTAAATAAATTATATTTTAAAATAAAATTTAAAAAAAAAACGTTGAAATCGAATCCACAACCGTTGCGTTTACAGTAGACCGCCGTGACACAACGGTAAATCCTCAGAATATAATATATAGCTCTGAATACATTTTATTTAAAACAAACATTCAAAATAAAAATATTCAATATAAGAAAGGTCGCATATATCCGATATTCCCGTCCAACCACGTGCTTTCGTGAATAAACATATCAAGCTGCTGTTATACATTTTTGAATACTTGCCTACAAACGTCCAAATATCTTTAGAAATATACGCTAAAGTGAGAAATACTAAGGTTAAAACTTTAAAAGAGAAGAAATAACTGAGGTCAGTCGTGGCGCATTGGCAGAAGCGTGTAACTATAAACGCGACTAGTTACGGGTTCTTAGTGGATGTCCGGATTATGAAAATAAGCATCCGTCCAAATTTCACGTTTCTACTATCAGCGGTTACGGCTGTGCGTCCGTCTTACCTCAGTCAGTCAGATACATGTCCTTTTATAATATATAGACAGAATAGATAGATAGATAGAATAGATAGATAATAAAACATAGGGTCAATGAACTCTAACAGTCGTATATATTGTAATTAATATTTGGTTAATGTATAATATCTTTATGATATTTAATTAAATATATTGACAGTTGAATTTAATTATATTTATTGTAGGATATTAAATAGACTCGTATTATATAATATTTATAAATTGTAAATAGGTATTTTGATATAATAGTTTTATATCATATTATAAAATATAGTATTATATTTATATTTCCTTTTATAGTAACACTAGCGACCCGCTCGCGGCTTCGCCCGCTTTAACTACTGAATTATTCATGTAATGTAAAAACACTTAAGATTACTAATGTGAAAATTATTTAAACCATAATGCAACCCGCATTTTCGTAGTTCCAATAAGGATGTTCCAATTGTTTAAAAAAACACACTTAAACAAATGACACAAACAACAGAAAACTTTAACGAAAGAAATTATAAACAACAGACTACCTTTCTATTCTCTTACCCAAAAATACTTAAACGAAAGATGTAACCAACTATGTCGCGTTGAAATACATTATAATTATTGGATAACTCCAAAATACGTGAAATCGCTTCTAAATTAACTTTGCTATAGAGCCAGGCGCAGAATTGAAGCATTCTCTCGTCCATCTCCGTGGTAGCTCCGAACGACATCTAGGCGGTCAACTCAGTCAGGAGAGACCCTCGGTTTCCTGAGGGAGGCCCATCTTAAACGACCAAGGTTCAATGCAAGGCTCAAGGCAATGCAAATGCAAGGAGTCGGATTTGGAGGAGAATAGAAAGTCCCTCGGAAGTAGTCTTACGTCTGACCTCGGGCGGCCGGGTATGCCACGGAGTACTGCTCCTTAGGTGCAGGTGATACATTGGAGCAGCGGAATGCGTTGGACGCGAGACGACCAATAAGTACCTCCAGGCTTTCTATTTTTATGTTGCGATGATGCGTGGTGTTCCTCACTTATTATGGCGCCTGCGTCACTCGACGGAGGATGAGGTTCTGCACCACCTGCAGGATTTCTCGTTGAGTGATACTCGCTAGGGCGTTGTAATGTCATCGGTATATAGTGCGTAGAGAGCAGGTGATAAAATGCTGCCCTGGGGAACAACGGCAGCGATCGAGTCGCTGCTAGACCTCGAACTCTCAACTCTCACGCAAAATGTCCTGTCACTGAGGCAGGGAGGCAAAGACATGCGCGACGTGCAGGGGGGTGCCGGCTCTGATCACTTAATGAAGTAGGCCCGGGTGCCAACGCGGTCGAATACGCGCGCTACGTCGAAGAAGACTACTATTGCACTCTCCTTTCGGTTGATCGCTGTTGCGGCGTAGTATAACCAGAGTGGTATACCCGCTTGCCAAACTGTTCGCTTCGTGGGTCGATGTGCGACTGGAGAAGTGAGAGGAATAACTTCTCGAACAGTTTGGCGACCGCGCTAAGGAGGGTTATAGATCGGTATCCCTCAGGCTGCGGGCTCTTCCCAGCCTTGGGCAACATGATGACCAGGTCTTCCTTCCATGCCCGGGGGAAAGAAGCCAGGCGGGTGCGGCGGATCCATTTTTATAAGCAAATGGTTGCGGGGCAAGGGGGGACGCGTGGTGGGCGGCGAGCCGTTACACGGCAAGAATTTTTTAGTACCGTAATTTTAAATCTATGCTACTAATCTTCTAAAGTACTTATTGAAATGAAAAACAGTAAACAATATTTTAATCTATATTAAATGGCCAAAAGGTAACTATTATACTTATATATATACTGAAAGTAAGGGTTAAACATGAGTCGATATAGCTTTTCTCTAAAACTATTTGTAATTTCGAAATATTGTAAAGAGCAAAGTTTATCTTTGTTTAACGTAGAAAATTAAGAAATTATCTAAAAGGATAAGGATTAATATTATTATGGACACACATCCCTTACAATATGAAAATATATATAAATTTAATTTCCGTCTCCTCTACGCTTTCGTTAGTAAGACTTAAACTATTTTTATTTGCATTTCTTGTTCTACGACCTATGAACGACTTTGTCGTGGCATAATTAAATTAAAAAAGGAAATGTTTAAAAAGGTAAAAAAATAATAATAAAAGAACAGAAGAAGTAAACAAAATAAACAACAGGATACTTAAACGAAAGAAATGATAAACAAAAGACTACCTACTAATCAAAAAAGGTGAAACTAAACATATCGCGCTGAAATAATACATTAAACTCTAATTATCTAATACGTACAATCGCATCTAAATCTACTTCGCTACAGAGGCAGGCGGGGAGACGGGCGCGGCGGACGCGTCGCGGGGCGCGGGGGGACGCATGGCGCGTGGCGAGCCGTTTCGCAGCAAGGATTTTTTGATATTGTTACAACTTCTAAAGTACTTATTAAAATGAAAAACAGTAAAAGACAGTTATGATCTACATTAAATGGCCAACGTAACTAATATACTTATTTATATGCTGAGAGTAAGGTAATAAATGAAACTTGCGCCAAAACTGCGGTTTATAGCTGGCGTGATGTGTCAATAATTAATTGCGTTTTTCTCTAAAACTATTCGTAATTTCAAATTAGTGTAAAGAGCAAATTTTATCTTCGTTTAACGTAGAAAATTAATAAACTATTTAAAAGGATAAGGATTGATACTATTATCGACAAACATCCCTCACAATAAAAAATATATTCAAATTACTATTTTTTGACAGAAATATGCTCACTGTATGTTATCCTTAGAAGATACAAATATGCTGTCGCTGACTTTTTTGTAGATCTTATTAAGAGGAATAATACTCTAGTACATTATTTTCATGTAGGACTTACCATTAAAGCAGCGCATGCGTGAAAGTGTCTCAACGGGTAGGACTTTATGCACATTTATCATATTTATGTCTAATTAAAATAAAATATACATATAATAAACTATATATAAACCTTCCCTGAGAATTACTCTACCTAATGATGAAAACCGCATCAAAATCCGTTGGGTGGTTTAGAAGAAGATCGCTTAGAAAGGCCAGACAGAGACGAAATGCGTTCTTATTTTATAAGATATAGAGATGTTACATATTTACTAATTACATTTATAACTAATTATAATTCACCAAACCTATGTAACTCTCATTTCACAATTCACATACACGCATATAACTAAGATGGCGGCAGGCATTCTGCGTACATTAATATATTTGTAATTTTACATACCTCATAAAACATCTTCATGTATTTATTTCCATTTACTAAATAAATAATATTTATCTCCCCATAATGACGGCATTGTATGCATTAATATCACTCTTCTTTGTTTTAATAATAACCTATTAAAAACTTACCGACGAAGTATTCCAAAACAAACAAACGTAAATAGTGAATCACTTATAACTTATTTTAGTAGCCTCGAATACTTATGTCATAATTGAAGACATAATCTTACATGCTTTTTAAATATTGCATATAACTAAATATATATTAATTATAAATTAAAACTTCTCTAAACATTGTTAACATCCATCCTTCTTAAGGCGCGTCCGCCATCTCCCCTCTCTTTCTTTCCTTTTTCTTGACTTTGACAGTAGCTTATTCAGCCAACATAATATTTTATAATAATTAAAATATTAATTATGTTATTATTTATTTTAAATTATAATACGCAATGATTACAAATAATTATTAAAAAATATTTTTAATAAATATATTTTATATCTGCGTGTTTTATCTACGGTATATTACGTCACTTTAATATATACTTGTGAACGGAACGCGTAATTAAAGAACTGAAAACTGAAACTAAACTATTATTTATAAGATTGTATTTATAAAGCTATAAATTAAATAATGTTATAAATTATATTTATAATATTTTTCTATAAATTATTATTATTTTGAATTTACCTACACATTTTCGTTCTGGTATGGATCGTTACAGAACGATTCTCGATTTTTTTTATCTTTGCGCTGTATATATATTTTATGGCTAGTGGTGGAGCTAAAGGCAGCGTGTTGCCTTGTTACTAGAGGGAAGAAATGAAAATAATTACACCGCGCTTAGAGCCAGAGGCCCCGGTCTTTTAACATAAGAGAAGAAAAATATCACTAAAATAATAGAGTTACAATAATTAAGAATAGATAAAATTCCATATAGCATATCGCAGAACGATATGATTACTACAAGTTTCATTGCATGTATATATCTCTACAGAAATATTTCGTAAGGACAGTTAGTTAATTTATGCAAATAATGTATAATTTGATATAAAATATGCGCAGGTTACAAAATCTTATATTTCCGTTTCCCACTTTCTGCCTGATTCTAAAGGCATTGCGTGTTGAGTAGCGAAACTCAACGCCGCTTTTTGTCTCGTTACAAGATCGAGGAAATGTAAATATTAAATACTTCGTTTCTTCGAGTGACGATCCGAACGAACAAATGAATGAATGGAGTGTTTAAAGACTCATCTGCCTACCCTGCTATGTGCAGGATAGAGAGTGAAGCTATAAATAAATAAAAAAAAATCTATATAATTAAAAAATGCTTAAAGAAATTCTTTGATAAGTAACGCATAAAATTCAGACATCGCATTAGGTTCACATTAGGTTTAGAGTAAACATTAAAAAGGTTAAAAAAATAAACTAAAAATATAATAATATGGAAAAAATGGGTACTGACCGAAATTCTGTAGAGTTATCAGATTTTAAATTATAAAAAAAAGAAATCTTGTTGTTTTTATATCATACATATAAAGCGAATTGAAACGATTTTAAAACATCATACACTGTCCTTTCATATAATATTAAGACACATCCATAGGCCTCGTAAAACGTAATATACTGCCATATTGTGAATCCGATATACAATAGAAAAATGCCAGCCATTTCCAAAAAAAACAGAACAAACAATGTCATCACTATTTACCAAAACTAACAAGCTATAATTCATCTTGAACGGGGACCATCTTGCGAGGATTGGAAGTATTCTTGTATTTTTTTTTCTCTAAATAACACTCCACATACAGAACGTATCGATAAAATGAAGATGATGTAAGGGATCTCGATAAATTGTGACATTTCTATGGATTTTCGCTCAACAGGACCTTATATTCTCCACCGTATAGTCCGATTTTCGATACTTTTCACTTTATACGTACGTACACGAAGTGGTCACACTAACGACGCAAGTTTTTCTATTTGAAAGTTGCTGGAGATAATGGTAGGAAAGTAGTATTTTATACTGTAATGTCCGACGGTCTAAGTTGCTTGATATTTTATTATTCTACTAGGATTCAAACTTTTACGCTTGTTTCCTTATTAATAATCATATTTATATAGAATAAAGTTGATGCGATAAAATACAAGGAAATAAACAATTATGTTAATATATTTATCTACTAAATAACATTAATTTACTCAATTTATAGTTTTTATAAAGTGAAAATATTTTATAGAATGTCATATATTTTGTAATGTAAGATTCTAAGTTTAACTTAAGCTTACGCTAAATGTTTCCTGTATTCATATAGAAAAGACAGACGAAGCGTGACTTTAAGTTTTATCAAAAGTTTATTTACACGTGGCGTTGAGTTCAGCCACTCAACATACAGAATTTCGCCGGAAAGTAAAGACCGTTCTTTAGTTTAGTGACCTGACACTGTGTTTTAACAGTACCATTTCTTGTTTCAATTATGTGTTGTTACTTCCGTTTTTTTATTATTATTTCCACAAAAATATTTTATTGTTTTCGCAATAAATTAACTATATATTATTACACTACCTATGTTGATGTCTATACTTATAATAAAATTGTAACGGATCGGTGTGTTGATGTAGTAGAATCCAAAATAACGATTTTAATTTTTTTTCTGTTTGCCTGTGTGTTTGTTATCGTTAATCTCAGAATCGGCTTAACCGATTTGAATGCGGTTTCTACTACTGGATTCTGGCAAACTTACATGAATGTATAGGGCTTGTTTTATTACAACCTGTTATTTTAGCTTTCATTTTGTATAATAGTAAAAACATCGAGATTTCGAAAAGTAAAAATTTATTAGTGTTTTATAGAAGCTAAAAAAAGAGAAAATGAAAATACTATTTATTGCCCCCACAGAGAATCGAAACTACAACCCTTGCGTTCATAGTCTAGTGCCGTGTCACTCCGCACGACGACCTCAAAAAAAACTAGTCAAAGTTGAAAGAAGAAAAGAAAAATAATAATTTACACGCACAAATAGAGCACAACAGCTTGTTGTATCAGTCAGCTCATTAATGTAACACAAAAAACATAGCGAAAATGTCTGTCTTTTTGAAAGAAAATACGTGTTTCATTTGTCAAATGCACGCTCACGCTGCAACAAAGACCGAGAGACATTGGGCCGTCTAATGAATTCTATATGAGGAACTATGCTTTTTATGCTGTTCTGATGGATAAAGGGGGTATTTGTTTCGTCTGACAACGTATTAATATTATACGGTCGTAGTACAGTGGTGTAGTGAAAGCGTGAGATTGTTTAAGCGACGGTTGTAGGTTCGAACGCGCTTGGTGATATTATATTATTTAAAAATCAGCTTCACGTTGTATCCCAAACAAAGCAGGGTAATCAGGGGGAACCTATTATAAGGACGTTCCGTTTCCCACTTTCCGTCGAAATTTTGAGGCATTGTGTGTTTAGTGTCAAATTATAATAAATGACTAACTTTTCACTTAATTTTAGAGATATTGCGTATTGTGAGTTGGAACTTAACGCCGTACTTTGTGCAGAGCGAAAAAATTGAAAATGTGTCATTCATCTGACTGGGACTGGGAATCCAATCAAACATGTTTGGGAATCAAACCAGTCACGTTTAAAGTGTGGCGCTGTGCCGCCGCGCCACGACTTATCTAATATCTTTTAAACGATAATTAACTTTTCTAAAAAAAATAAATAAATTTAAATCAGCTTCACGCTGTATCCCGCACACAGCAGGGTAGGCAGAGAGAACCTAGTGTTAAGACACTCCGTTCCCCAGTTTCCGCCGAGTACTGGATACCTCCAGTGTACAGTACGTGTTGGGTGGCGTAACTCAACGCCGTGCTTTGCCTCGACACCAGAGCGAAAAAATGAAAATATAAATGTAAATAAATATTTCACTTCCTCGAGTGGGAGTCGAACCCACAACCAGTCGATTTTACAGTGACACGTTGTGCCCCAACGCCACGACTGGCTTCGATAACGTTTCTGAGTGTGAAAGTAAGTCCTTAAGGAGCACTAAGCCGAGATTCAAAACAATCATTCATTAATTATTCCTAAACCCAGTCTTTATCAAGCTTCCCGGTTCTTCGTAAACTTTGCAGACTTTTCGTTTGTTTCACTTAAGTACTATAGTGTTAGTATGTGGCGGTAGCCACTAATGGATTATCTAGGTCTTAGGCTTTCTTAGATTTATTTCTTTTTTGATAGAAGAAACACTTATACTATATATCTTTTCATTTAAGTGTATTTTTGACTTTATGTATCTTGCAAAAAGCAGAGTAGGCACAGGAAATCTAATGTCAAGACACTCTGTTCCTCCTACTTACTGCTCAATTATTGAATCATTAGTCTTGAGTGGTGGACCTCAACGCTTTGTTACCAGAGCGAGGAAAATAAAAAAAAATCTTGCCCTCGAGTAAGAATCAAACCCACAACCGCCACTGTTACAGTCAATATGCTGCTGCACCACGGCGGTCTGTACGATGTTTTGATACAGATTGAACCTATAACCATTACGAATAAAGAATCTTTGAATGTACCCCAATTTATATTAAGATATTTTGCAGGAATTTTTAGAGGAACACTAATGCTAAGACCACATATCGCCGAAATATTTGGAACTTGCATTTTACGGCGGAATTCAACTCAGCACTGTATCTTATTACCAAACCAAAAAAATAAAAATAATTCATTATTAATAAAGTATTAATGAATACAGATGATACTATACAAGCACACAACTAAAAAAACAAGTACAGACGTATATAAATAAGTCAAGTAACACAACAAGGTTAATTATAAAATCCAATAACTATATAGTTCCGTGAACACATTCACCCGATCCCATCTACAGTGGTAGCCTAACAAATGCACAGCTAAACTTTTAACGAGCCACTTCTTCGAACGATCGATTGTTTGTAAGCTTAAGATAGCTTTATATGGAATATACTGGTGTATGCTCTTTCTCATATATGTATATGGTACATATGTATCTATGGTACAACGTGTAAATGACGGTTGTGGTTTCGATTCCCACCTAAAGGAATGAATTATTTCTTAGTTTTGGTAACCAGATGAAACACGGCGTTAAGGCACGCAATGTCTCCATAACTGGTCGGTGTGTAGGAATCGGAGTATCATAACAATCGGCTCCCTCAGCTTTTCCTGCTATATACGGGATACAGCGTGAAGCTAAAAATCTAATATTTGACGAGACGAAAGGTTAGGCAGGTGCCACGTCACAGTTTTCAATTACGTGTTGAAAGCTGAACGTATTTCGATAAAAAATACAAAGTTATAATGTATGCTGATGCTGGATAAATGGATTAACGTAAGGGGTGTATAAATCCAGGTTAAATCTGGGGAAAAATTTTGTACGGCGAAAAACATTTACACGAACAACAACGTTGCTCAATATTTTTTTATACAGCATATGAAGAGGATGGGATGTATATTTTTTTTACTTCTACTATATTCATTAAGGGTGCTCTTGAAAAAAAATAGCAGCCTCACAATTTTTGCCGCATAGTAACACATAGGGAAGATAGAATTCAGTGTTAATTAACTCTGGTGGAACTCAACGCCGTGCCGTTCCTACCAGCAAAAAGAAATATATAATCATTCCTTCTAGTGGTATTCGAACATATAACCATCACACATGGTGTCACTGCGTCAACGACGGCTTGCTTGTGATGAATTAAGTAAGCAGAAGATACATCAAGCAATATGGATGTTACCTGTGACAATCGGCAATGGGGAGCTTCGATTATTCTTATTATCAATTTATATATATTTAAATTTATAAAAGATCTTGATAAAAGTAATTAAAAAAAGAGCCCAATCGTGGCGCAGACGAATAAGCATGACTTTGAACGCAACAGTTTGTGGGTTCGATTCCCATCCGGGGAAATGAAATTATAACTATTTTCATTTCCTCGCGCGGCGTTGCTTTCCGCGTCTCAACACGCAATGTCTTTTAAAAATTCGACGGAAAAAACGGAATATCTTAAATCCCTTGCTATGCCTAGAATGCTATACAGGGATTCAGCGTTGAAATACAGTGATAGACATTTATTTCTTACGGATTAAAAGATAATTAATAGGACTTTAAAAGTTTTGGACCTTTCGCCAATCGACTTGAAAATATCACTTTATCAGCTCAACTCTTTGATACTAATGGTCAGTTAAAAATAACACAATTTATTCGTCTCCAGTACATTCTCTTGGGTTTCGCTTTATAAATGTTTAATGGAGCGTCTGTTCGTTGTGGTAGGAACAAAGCTAGAATTACTAAGTTCTTGCATGATGTACGGACGTCCTATCCAGTTGTTGTTATAAGCCCCACATAAACGCTTATACATATTTATAAGAATAGTCTCTCAGGCTTCGTTTGGTTCGTTTTCGTGATATTCAATGAAGTCATTCTAACAATCTTTCAAATTCACGTTTTATATAGTAAGTAAAGAGAAAATGGTATTAGGACATCCGTTCTCCGTCCTCCGTCCAAATTTGAGACACTGCGTGTTGCATGACGGAGTTCAACGCCAGTATTTCCATGATTTAATTTTATTTTCCACGATATAAAATTTAGAATTTTTAGTATACATACATATATACACTATTGTAGCAAATGATTATCAAAACGACATCTTTCTTGGTCTGCTATTATACAATGAATTTTACATTAGTGCTCCCAACCAGACCCTATTCAAGTTTTTTATTATATAACCTTTCCAATATTTGAAATGTAAATATAAATTATCAAGCGATTTTATTTTAATTAACTTAATATGAAATGTATTTAGCAACACATGGTTTGGCAATGGATGCCTCAATTAACTCGATATTTGGTTGTAATGGATGGAAAGTATAGAACGGAGTTTCTAACATTAAGTTTTCAATTCTTTATGTTTGTTCTTTATGTTTGGTTTGTTTCTTACAGTAGAATGATGACACTATTAAATATTTATAAAAAGATAAAATCGTTGATGAGAAACAGGAGGGAATGGACTTGTATAAAATAGATGGAATCATCAGTTCGTCTACGGCTAACCTTCAGGATTGAAGAGGCATTTAAAAAAAAAGTTTCATCTCATATATTATAACAAAAAAAATTGTAATTATCTTCAAATGGGGCCAGTATTTTAAGGTTAGATTAGGCATAAGTGGTTTTATTGTTTATTCATTTGCACCCCAAACAATATTCAGATAAGGAAATTGTCTGTATAGGGTGTAAGTTTATCCCAAATATTTAAATTTTTAATTTATATTTTTCTATTATATCTAAAGTCGTAAGAGGCCAGTCCTAGCGCAGCGGCACCAAGTGTGACTGTAAAATCGACTGGTTGTGGGTTCGATCTCCACTCGAGGAGATGAAATATTTGCTTAAATTTATATTTCCATTTCTTCGCTCTGGTGTCAAGGCTAAGCAAGGCGTTGAGTTCTGCCATTCAACACGCAATGCCTCCATTCGGCAGAAAGTGGGGAACGCAGTGTCTTAACACTAGGTTCCCTCTGCTTACCCTGCTGTGTGCGGGACACAGCGTGAAGCTGATTTGATTTATTTATTATATCTAAACAGAGCCAGGATGATATCTAGTTATAAAATCCTAGTTAAGCGTTGGTCATATTTTCGAAGTGAGTTAAGACAAATGTTGTTTGTTCCTGCAAAGTTGCCGGTTGGCACTGACGCGTAATTACACGCTTTTGTACTTGCAACGCTAGATGGCTTCTCTTTGTTTATTTAAATACTATAATAATTGCGTTTTATTTAACTTTTGAATAAGTTAAATTTAAGTTGCTTGTTGAAGTACAGGAAAGTATATTTCAATATATAAGTGTGTTTAGCAAAACATTGTCTATGTACCCTCAATTTACTTTCTATTAAGCCTATGTTCTGCTATGGAGGAGGAATAAAAATTAAGATAATCTTGGCAAATAAAAAAAATCGCTAAACTAAAAGGAAAATTTTCTTTATCATTACGGCAACATGTTCGATTAGTAATTGTTTGTAGGTCCATAAAAAGGTATCCATAAACATTAGATCTAATTTGTAGCGATGTTGATTCTCAAGTTAATTTTACAAACATTTTACTTAAATTTTGACAGTTCTGCACAATTATTTTACATAGTTTACACACAGATATGTAATAAAAGCATGCCAAGATAAGTATAATTATAGAATATTATTATTGTGGCCAGTCGTGGGGCAGGGGCACAAGTGTGTGACTTTTAACGCCACTGGTTGTGGGTTCGATCCCCACTCGCGGAAATAAAATATTTAATATTTTCATTTCTTCGTTTTGGTGTCGATTCGTCGAGTTCCGCTAATCAACATGCAATGCCTCCAGAATTCGGTGTAAAATGGGGAACTAAGTACTAAGTTCCCTTCGCCTACCCTGTTGTGTGAGGGATACAGGTTAAAACACCGGTTGAGTGAGAGTTGGACTCGCCCATCGAGCCCTCCTTACTAATTTCAGGAAGGTAAGTCAACAAGAAGCATATATTGTAATAGTTGACAAACTTAAATTTGCGGACATATGCACTTATTTTGTATGAAATGAACTACACATATAAGTTTTTACTTCGTATCAAACTTCAAGATTCTGAATTCACGGGACGTACCTTGGTTTTGATCCCTGGCGAGTTTCGAAAATTTGAGAAATTTGCGGAATAAACTGCTGTAGCTTTTGATTGCGTTTTCTTGGAAGTTTAATTTTTTAACAGCTCTAATGAACAGTAGACTTGAGTGTTTAATATAAATTTCAGCTTGATATCTAAACGCGTTCCTGAGTGATAGGAATCTTGACAGACGGACGGACGCACGGACGGACAGCAAAGTGATCTCATAAAGGTTCCCTTTTTCCCTTTCGAGATGCGGAAACTTAAAATTGAAGTTAAATTAATTAACTTAATCAGCTTCACGCTGTATCCCGCACACAGCAGGGTAGGCAGAGGGAACCGAGTATTAAGGCACTCCGTTCCCCACTTTCTGCCGAATTCTGGAGGTATTGCGGGTTGAGTGGCAGAACACAGCGCTTAACCTCAACACCAGAGCGAAGAAATGGAAATATAAATTTAAGTAAATATTTCATCTCCTCGAGTGGGGACCGAACCCATAGCCAGTCGGTTTTGCAGTCACACTTCGTGCCGCTGCGCCACATCCGGCCTCTTGTTATTGTTTTTTATGAATTAATTTATAATTATGAAGTCGGTGCCACATAAAATAAAAAGGCTTAGTAATTCGATACTGTAGTAAGATTGTAGACCTTGATACCGACTTCAAACTTATATTTTATTATTTTTGTTTAACAAAATCAAAGTACGTACTTACGTACGTTAATTTATATAAAATTATTTTTTAATTATTAGTTCGTTGTTTGAAGTCGGTTTTTTGTTGTTAAACACTAATTTATTTTTAAAATTTTAAGTGATGGACCTTAAAGGATGCTTCTCAAACGAATGGGTAGTGGTTGTCCTATTCTTTAATTAAGTATTATTTTTGTGCATATTAACATTTTGACGTATTGGCAAGGACAAACGTAAAAATAATTTAGGTAAAAATATTGCAGGCGAATTGGGAACCTCTCTCTTTATCGAAGTCGGTTGAAAATGAGAACATCCTCTTTTTTGAAGGTGGTTGAAAAAAAAATGCAACAATGAGGAATCTCACTTCTGACACCTATTTTCAATTTTTTTCTTTGTAACTATTACACTATAAATATATTTTTTACCAAAAAAAAAAAACAACTTGTTCAATTTCAACCGAATTCCATAACCAATTCAGAACCTAACCAAACTTTCACCAAAGTATGCTTGAAATGTATATTTTCAAATAAAAAAATAATCATCGGAATCGGTTGGCGTGATATTGAGTTATTCGTACATTTGTCGCGCACATGCCTAATGTAAATTTAAGACTTATGTGATTTTCTCATAGATATCATTGTTAGAAATGGACCAAAAAACAATTGGGACCACACGAGAAGCACTAGCTTTCAAATGAACAAAAAACATACCATCAAAATCAGTTCACCCAGTCAAAAATTCTGCAGTAACAAACTTTAAAAAAATACAGTCGAATTGATAACCTCCTTTTCTTACAGAAGTCGGTTAAAAAAGAAAATAAAGCCAATTTTAATCAGGCAACATTTGTCTTACAAGTGTGGAACTTGAATATATAATGATTGTATTTCAACATCAACTTAATTGTATATTTAGTGTAATCGTAGAAACACAAAGCCTCAACCTTTATCAAAGCCTAACGTCTAATTTAGAAGACGTTTTCGTAACACGGCAGATTATATCTCGTTGAAAATTTTACTCACAATGGTTGCTGGTCTATAAATATAGACTGACTCAGTAGGACGAGAGAGTCTAGTGTTTAAACACTTCGTTCTTTAATTTGTCATAGTCAATTCTAGAGATTTCTGACGACGGCCTCAAATATTTGAAAAAAGTATATATTTTCTATTTGCCGCTCTGGTAGGCAAAAACCGGCGTTGAATTTCGTCACATGAGATGAAAAGTCTCGAGAATAGGGCGAGAATGAGGTACGAGAGTGTCTTAGCACTAGATTAAAGAAGGCACTTCTCTCCGTCTACAATTAAGCAAAAGTAATTTTAGTAAAGAGTAAAGTTACCGTTATTACTTAAACAGTAATTCCACGATATATCTATAAATTATTATAGTGTTCATATATGTAGAGCTTACCTACAACGTTTCTGTCATACTAATTAGAAACAAACATTACATGCTTTGTTACAAGCGAAAATAGCTCTTCGTACCTAAATTTAAGATTCAAAATAAGGTAAGCTATAGTAATCTTTACAGGCGCTATACATCTAAATTACACGTATTAAAAATTTTATGTAAATTTGTTTGTACCGTTTTAGGTGAGATCTTTCTTAAAAAAGTATACTTTTTAACACTATTTTTAAATATATGACCTTCCCTAGAGTAGAATCCACTTAGTAAATGTCTTCACGTGTTACGCGCATATAGCAGGGTGTGCAGAGATAGCCTAGTTTGAACTTTTAAGACAAATGGTTATCGCTAAGGCAAACCACGGCGTTGAATTCCGCCACTTAATATCTCTGAATTCAGTATTAGGAAACGATAGTGTCTTAATGGGAAAGGAGTGTCATAACACCAGGTTCCCAGGTTCCCTCTGCTTTCCATGTTATCCTGGTATAATACATTAACGTTAACTATTTCTCCAACTGAAGTTTTGAGTCACGGATATCTACGCCGCACTGTTTTTACCACAGCGTGGCTTAATGGCAACTCTATGCTCCATCATCATCAATAAAGGAATCTTTTTTATTATATAAAAAAATATAAAATATCTTGAGGCAATTATAGTGCAGTAAACATGATGGCTGTGGATCAATCCCACTCAGTTGAATTAATTATATTCTAAACATATTAAATTAATTTAAAATTAGCTTCACGCTGTATCCCGCACACAGCAGGGTAGGCAGAGGGAACCTAGTGTTAAGACACTCCGTTCCCCACTTTCTGCCGAATTCTGGAGGCATTGCGTGTTGAGTGGCAGAACTCAACGCCGCGCTTAACCTAGACACCAGAGCGAAGAAAATGGAAATATAAATTTAAGTAAATATTTCAATCTCCTCGAGTGGGGATCGAACCCACAACCAGTCGGTTTTGCAGTCACACGTCACACCTCGTGCCGCTGCGCCACGACCGGCCTCAAACTCTAAAAACTCAAAACTCTAAAAATTTCAATAGCTACAATTGATCGTGTGACCTCCTTCATACAATGATCACCCTATTATCATCCCGGACTCGATGTTTATGCGTTATAAAATAGAAAACACATTTCCGTAAGCGACATAAATTGAATTTCCTCCAACCGTCAGTTAAACGAGTCGTAAATTTTTTACTACCTGGTAACACGCTGAGGTTTTTTGCTTTGGCATATTTTAAATAATATATTATATTTTTACTCTATATCACTCCTTTATTTAATTTCACTATTTAATACAATATTTTGACGTTTTTTTAATATTAGATTTTGTATTTTTTACGATTTTTCCATTTATTCGATTATTAACTTTGAAAAAAAAAAAATTGCGTGGTAAAACGATAGTAATTTTTGGTTTTGTTGCCTATCATAACAATGTTATTAAAGTTGAGTGTGGGATTTAAACCAACAACTATGGTATCCGACCGGCAGGTTTAAACTCTGCCGTGCTGTTTTTTAGTCGATACTATTAAATATTATTAACAAAATGACAATATGTATTATTCTCTCAAAATGACAGTATTATTTCTCTTTTATTATTATATTTTTATTGGTCTTTACAGTCCGATTTTTTTAGATTTTTGTTCACACATGTCGTAGGGACATTAGTCGCAAGCGGGGACAGGAGACTCCCAATCGATGAAATTCATTGGTTGTTAAGCCACATGCGGGGCATACTCGCATACCCTATATGGATAACACTAGTCCTACTACAAGCCCTTATTCGGGGACTCCCCGCATGCTGTATTGAGTATGTACAAAGCTTAGGCAAAGAGAAACTAATGGTACTGTGTTCTTCACTTTTCGCCTGAATCAAGATACTGCGTGTTGAGTAATACTCACGTACTTTTTCTATTCTTACGTTGATATGAAAATAATTGATTACTCCATGTGGAAATTGAATCTACAATCATCGTGTTTAAAGTCACACACTGTTCCACTGGGCCATGTTGGTCTATTATGATTTTACAATATTGTACAAACGAATTCGTATTGAATAGTAAGTAAATATCGGTAGATAATAAATTAGATTAGAGTATCGAGATAAATATACCACTGAAATGATGCTATCCGAATAGCTTAAAGCGATGTTTAAAATACATAAATTTATGTGAAATTCAGTTAAAATTATTTTAAAATTGTGGTTTATCTGTGTTGTTATAAACTAATAATAGTAATCAGTAAATCTCATCAAAAATATTAATGTGAAATGAAAGCCAAGTTATGTGTTAGACAATGCATCATACTTGATTTCATCGACAAATTAATAAAAGATCTATATGGATGCGAATCCTATGTTCACTAGGGATAAAATTCATTCTCTAAATTTCACTTTATTTTTTTTTACGTACAGGCTTTATTAATGTATTTTTGCAAATTACTGTAATGTGATTGTTTTTTTTACTATACTATTCGCTTCTACGGGATGATGAAGTTGATATTTGGCTTGGTGCATTGTGACAAAAAATAGCCAAGTCAAATATAGAACAAAAATTTTATCCTCAGTGAACACAGAACTTGGTTCTCTCTCGAGTCTCGGTTTGAGTTAGATTATTGAAATTTTATATACATACGAGTACATAACAATCTGAAACGTTTTAACGAATATACTCAAATGGCTCAAAACTAACTTGAAATGGTTCGTGTAAAATACATATTTCCAACTTTTTAACTTGGCGGTACACACTGGCGCCTAGATATTTGGACAATTTATATTCAATAATATAATGAAAATTTGAATAATATACAAACATTTTCAATAATATACTAAAAATACTTCTAGGAGCCTTTATATAATTAAAATACACTAAACATGTTTTTATATAATTTTTGCTTGTCTGTCTATAGGCACAACGGATAAACAGAAGTAGTAGGTAAGGGTTATAAAATCCCTGCCACTAGTAATTAAATACAGTTTTTTCAAACGTTTTCAATACAAGTAGCCTCATACAAGTACTATGAATAAATTTATAGTAAATAGGTAAGGCGCTAAAATTGTTATTAATAATGATAAGATAAAATAATATGGAGGGAATATCTTTATGTTTCAGAATAAGTAAGATGATTCATGATAACGATTGATAATAGTAGTTTGATAACTTTTGTTTTGATAACCTATTGAGCAATGTACGTGATATGGAAATAGGCGAGGCTAGAATTTAGTTTAGTATTTACTATCTAGGAATCAAAATTAAAATATTTTTTATTATATAACAAACAACTATAAAAAATAATTCCTTTTTTTTGCTTCACAGCGTATCCGGTAAACATAGCAAATTAAAACCCGTTCAACTCAATTTCCCATTCAGATACTTCCTGTTTCTCACTCTTCGCCAAAGTGTTGAGGCACTAAGTGTTGAGTGGCGGAAGTTAACGCCGCGCTTGGCCTGTAAAGATGAAAATATTAACTATTTCATTATCTCGAGTGGGAATCGAATCCAAGAAGATACCGAAAAGAAAAACAGAAAAACTTTTTTTTTAATTCCTAACCAGTAGATACTTTATGAGATTAGCGCGTGCAACCATACATACAAACTCTTTAGCTTTACGAGTATATTATCTATTAGTAAAAAAGTAATGATGAAGAAAACGAAAAAGTAAATATTAACTAAGAAATTTACTATAGAAACAAATCAGTTATCCCTCACAAATGTTAGTAGATACAGTATCACTTTGCACTGTAAGTATTAAAGTTTCCAAACTAGATTTGCATCAAGCACTGGAGGGAGTCTACGACCGTTCATAATTGTTACATCCGTTGAACTCACAAGAAAATTAGTTTGTTAATGCAATAAGTTAATAAACTTTGCATGAATCAGCTGTCCATTTGATATAATTATTATTTCGTATATTTCTCGCAATTTTAAGTTATCTTACAAATCTATACTTATAATAAATCTGTAGAAAAGACGTTTCTGTACATTGTAAATATTTAAAAAAAAAATTGCCAGGGTGTTAAAGGATAATTAACATAATCCATTTCCAACATTTTTGGAATTTTTGTCTGTTTGTCTGTTTGTCTGTATGTCTGTTTGTCTGTTTGTCTGTTTATGTGAACACGTATCACGTAAAAAGTACACAATAAATTTAAGCAATTTTTATACATAAAAATTACAAATAAATCAAGGTAGGTTTTAGTGTTTATTTCATTGTAATTGCTTCACTCTATCAAAAGATATAAGTATTTAAGTTTTCAAGACGTTAATATTTGAGATAATAAAAAATCGACACAAGTTACGCTATCTATTGACAAAAATAGGTACTAACGAATGTTTCATACACGTAAAGCTCACCACTAATTGCGATGGGATCTATAGATAAAAGATGGCGCTGTAAAATATATTATAAATATAAAAAACATAAAAAAAATATAGTTTGGAAAGATTACCGCTACACTCTATCAAAAAATAATGTACTTAAAGTTTTAAAGATATTTATATTTGAAAAAAAAAGAAACTTACGCAATGATATCTATTGACTACATATCATAATGAATGTTATTATATTGTTGAGTTATTATCTGCTTAACGGTAATTACGTCATGTAAGTGTAATCTATACTTATAATAAATTTAACATAAACATAGTAGTATTTAACTACAAAGTAAACTAAATTGAATTGTTGGTGAAGATTACCTTCGTAACAGTCTAGCTTAATTCTTAATTATTTAACACAGTGATAAAGAATGACTTAATATTCAAAGAAATATTTTGAATAGGTTCTTCAGTCCGTTCGTTCGTTTATGTTATTAATATTTTTTTAAGAAACGTGTATAATCTTTAACTTTTGGGAGCAACCTCTAAAAAATTGTGTCTCAAGAAAAAAATGCTCTGACACTGTTTATAAAAATATCCCGCAGTATTATTTCATAACTTACAAGCGACACGACATTGCACTATTGCACCTGTATGTTGCATGTATGTATGTGCCAAGGGTATTTTAGGGTAAGTACCTCAAAATTCTTATAAGATAACTTTGTTGTTTGTCCGTCTGTCCGTCTGTCAAGACTATTTTGTACGAGATCGGTTAAAGGTTAGATACCTCAATGTTCAAGTCTATATTCCCTTAGAGCACAAAAAATCTATCTTCTAAATCATCGCAATCAAATGACGATGAAATATGAGGGTTTATGCTTCGTTTTTTGTCGCATTTTCTATCATAACTATAGGATAATTACCGTTGATATACAATTACGAAATTTGTTAAGAAGTTAAAACTTACGGCACGTATAAAGGAAAATTCCAAAATTATTTTTCAAAAATTGAATATTTATTGTATTTGTGTCATAGAAAAAAACCATTAGGTACAAATTTTAATCGGTACTTAATTTAATACAAAATGACAACTTAATTAGTTATTCCTTTGGTGCTTTTGGTGTATATATTCATGAAGCTGGTACGAAACTCTCGGGGCATGAGTACGACTTGAACTTGACCGAAAATGTTGATTATTTTATAGATTATATAAAAATGCCTAAAAACGTGCTTTCTATGTATATTCTGTATACCAATTATATATTTAACTAATAATATATGTAACCAATTTAAAAACTATACAGGAGCTAATATAATTTATTTTACAAAGAATATCGTGAGTATTTATCCAAACCAATCAATTAATAATTAAGGCTGTTTGTAATATCTATATTTCTTAAATGAATAATCATGTAATTCAAGCGGGCAAAGCCGCGAGCAGGCCGCTAGTTATAAATAAAATTAGGATGTCATTTACTGTTTGTCAAAGAAAAAATTATGTCATTTTACTGCTGTCTTCAATTTTCTAGAAAATACAAGGAGCGAAGAACAAAATTATATCTTGGCTTGAGTCAAAATAGACGCAAGGACACAGCGTGTTTCTATAAACGAGGAAGTTGTGGGTTCGATTCCCTCTCGGGGAATGAAATATTTCACATTTTCATTTCCTCGCTCGTTTTCCACCGAGTTCTGGAGTTATTGTGTGTTGAGTGGTGGATATGTTTTTCAGTTATATTAGAAAAGTTTAACGCAATTTAATATTTATTACAATAAAAAATATTACATGAATGTCAATTTTGGCCAAGATTATTTGGTAGCAAAATTATAGTTGTACATGTCGTCTTCTTTATTTTTTTTTTGTCGTGCTTAGGTTTCATGTGGCTAGTAGCCACAAGTTAATATTGATAAATAGTTCAATCAAAATTATTCTATATCATTTATCTATAAATGATCAATGATATGGGAGAAATGAAAGTTTTTTTTTAAATTTCTTATTGTTATAATATTGGTGTAGTTTTCACATATTTATATCAAAACCCAAAGGTCATATTATATAATATATAATCATCATAATTTGTACGTTTAGAATATAAGAGACTTAACTGCTATTTCTGGATAATTAAAATATAATGATAGAATAGGCTATTTATAATCAGTTTTAAGCGAAATCTACAGTAATAAATATTTTTTTAAGCTTCACTTATATAAATACACACATAGAAGTATAGACAGAGGGAACCTGGGAACCTTTTGATAAGACACTTGTTCTTCACTTTCCGCCAAATTCTCGAGGCATTGCGTGTTGGGTGGCGCAATTTGCTTTGCCTCACTATCAGATTGAAATATTAAATATTTAATTCCTCCGAATGTGAATCAAATCTAAATATAAAAATTAAATATTTTAGTTAAGCGATATTCTGAAGGTGCGTTCTTAACAAAAAATCAATTGATACAATATTTGTTACATTAAATATATTATGTATCTTGCCTTTGACGTCATTGAGACTTTGACATGGGATTAGTTGTGAGTAAAAATTCCATAGAAAGAACGACATTGTTTTGACGGTCAGCATATACGTATATCTAAAAAGTGCAAAAAAACCTCAGGAATTAGATTTTTCTTCTCGCCTGCCCTACAGAATGTAAAATCAGCTTTTTCCCACATAGCAGGTAAGCAGGGAACTTAGCGTTAAGATTTGCCCACTTTTTGTTTTACTTTCGAGACATTGAGTTTAGACCGGTGAGAGCAAATGAACATAAAAATATTTTTCCCTGGTGAGGATAGGACATACCACCACCATAGTACACCACCACTGACAATCAGAATATCTTCTGTCTTCTAACACTACGCATAAATTAGATATACATATAAGAAACAATTTGATTTTTAAATTGTCATATATTTAGTAAGCCCAATGATAGATTACGTAGTCTCACTAACGTACATATTTACAAATAAATAAGTGAAAGTTGAGACATAGACGGATATAGACTTATACAATCAATATCATACAGTCTATACAGTAGTGACTTCGACATATGGATCACTGTTCCACTCAATCACATTATAATTGCTCCAAACAAAATTTCCTTTCAGTGTCAAAGGAGCTTCTAATGCCAAATGCAATATAGCCTTAGCTCCTTCTTCAAATACTTTAGTACTCTTTCTATCTTCGCGACTACTCACGTTTCCTGGGTTCACACAGTTTATGACCACTCCTTTGCTTGACCACTCTCTGTGTTGCAAAAATGTTACAGCGCTTAACGCTACTTTGCTAACAGCGTAAACACTCATACCCCAACCCTCAGTTTTCTCAACGCCTTGTCTAGCAGCTTCCTCATACTCTTGTAAAATCTCCACCAATTGATCTTCAGTGAGCCTCGGATTACTGATTCTAGATCTTATCGCCTCATTTTCAATAGTCGCTAAAAGGCCAGCCGGCCCCGAAACGTTAACAACTCGCGCGTTTTCCGTTAACAAAGGATAAATGAGTTTGCCAAAATTAATATATCCGTAGAAATTGACGCTCAAAGTCCGCCTCACTTTTTCATTGTGAGATATGTTCTTTTCTGGAGTGTAATCAGCATTGTTTATCAACAAATCAATTCGTTCATCCAAATCTTGCATGTGATGGCGGAAGTTGATGATGCTCTTCGTATATGTCACGTCCATTCGGAAATATTCAACGTTTGCACCATTTCGTTTAAACGTTTCGCTGATAGAGTAACCCAATGACTCATCTTCTATAGTAAAATATATTTTCCCTTTATATAGTCTTGTTAGTTTTTTTAAAACTTGGTATCCTAAATTACTGCCCGCTCCCACAACGACAGCAACGTTACTCATAGTGGCTAAAATAACACTAGCGGCTGGTATTATCGCTATCTGAGGCCATCGCATCCCGCGTGGTCTTATCAGGAAAGTGACAAGCGACTATTTTAGATAACTTTTCGCGTGAATACCGACTGGAAACTGTTGACTGGCTGAGATTGGCTGATGCTGTCTTTTAATATTCGTAAAATTTAAAAAATCTCAAATGGATTGAATTGAATTAAAAAAAATGCGCTTAACAACTTTTTTATATTGATAAAATTTTTAATTTGTCACAGTGAAACCAGATTAACAATTTAAGGAATGTCAAATGATAAACACTAAATTACGTAAATTAACAAAGATAACGTGTGTATAAAATAGTAGCCATTTTTAATCACCTGCCGTCATTAGTCTTATCTAGCATTGATAGTGTGTAAACAAGTTCAATGGTAAATATTTTCAACGACTAGGAAACGAGATGTAGAAAACTAATTTTAGCTTAATAATGCTTCTTCTTTCTTATTAGCTTCACGCTGTGTCCTTTATGTAGGTAGTCTTTATGCCTAGTACTAATACACCAGAGCAAAGAAATTAAAAAAAAATCATTTTCTGGAGTGGTAAGAATCGAACTCATAAACCCAGTCGCGTTTACAGCCACTCGCTTATGCTCCTGCACCACAACTGGCCTCGCTTCTTTTTATGATGAATTATTTCCAGCCGTTACGGCATTCTCTGGGACATTTTTTTACATTCTCGCTGTATCCTAGCCAGAAAGAACGGAGCGCCAGAAGCTACGGTTACTAGTTTCTTAATTAAAAAAATACATAAATAGTCAAGACTACGTGACATGGGTGTGGATTAAAATTTTACAAAAACTTTATTAATTTTAATCTGTAAAACTATTCTATTAAAGACTAGTCATCACCCGGCATTTGTTGCATCGACTTTGAAATTTAAAATGAGAAATCTCCTCAGAAATCCCGTTTGAAGTCTGTAAAAATTTCAGAAAATTCTTTCTTAGTGCTCCCCTACAATCCTCGAGGAATCTAGTTGCTAAATTTCAACTTTTCAGGTCAAATAATAAAATCAGCTTCACGCTGTATCCCGCATACAGCAGGGTATTTAGAAGGAACCTAGTATTTAGACACTCCGTTCCCCATTTTTAGCCGAATTCCGGAGGTATTGCGTGTAGCGGAACTCAACGCCGCACGTTGCATCGACATCAGAGCGAAAAAAAGTAAATTTAAATAAATGTTCAATTTTCTCGAGCGGGGATCGATACCCGTAACCAGTCGCGTTTACAGTCACACGCTTGTTCCCCTGAGCCACGATTGTCCTCAGATAATAAACTATTGGTTATGCGTTGTCTGTTAGTCACTGAGTAACGGAAAAGCAGTATGTATATATATGGTTCAGGCTATCCTCTTTTCGTTTTTTTATCTCATTTCCCCAAAAGTAGTGTAAATGGGGAACGGAATCAAAAGAAATAAGCTAAACGAAAATGGAAATCAAATTATAATTAACATTGAAATCATTGGTTAAATTGTTCGTTTTTACATATAAAACTGCACTGATTTCACATTTGACCTCTTCATCAAATAAAAATAATTAATTCTTTACAAACCAATATAAAAACTCCGTTTGTTAACTGTTGCGTAGGAAATTTATTAATTTCTTTTTCAGCATCCTCTCGTGATTGTATACTAGGCAGCGCTTCAAAGGTCTATATTATAAGAATTTATTTCAACAGAATATATTTTCTTTAAATTACTTTCTGTTCAAGTTATTTTATTGATTCATTTTAATTAGTATTTTTCTCAGCTTCATATTTAGTCCCTCATTTAGCTGGGCAGGCAGGGAGATCTTAGTTCTTAGTAGTCAAATTATTAAGTTGTACAGTTCCTTTCGACATGTCAAACTCTGCGAGAAATGTAATGATCGTGGGTTCGATATCCACTAAAGAAAATCTAAATGTATTTCTCATTTCTGTGCCCTACAATTACAAAGTGCGGCGTTGAGTTTCGCCGGTCAACGAGAAATGTATTAAAAATCAGGCGATGTCTCTACCTATGTGGGATACAGTGCGAAGCTAATATAACATATAAAGAAGCTCGGGACGAGCTCGCCCACCGAGAGTTCCGTACAAAAAATGGAGGTTTCACTTTTTCTGAAATTCAAGCTTAGCTTAGCCGGAGCCCTTTCATCGGATCATTTGAACCTCATTTGAACTAGCGCCTTTAATATCAGCTTTTGCTCCCTTTTAAGACCATTATTAAGGAGGAGGTAACCATAAATGTATAGCTTTTTTATTTTTTCCTGAAGCAGCAGTTTCATGTATAGCTTTTTTATTTTTTCCTGAAGCAGCTAGCATCTACAGGTAGTACTTGTAGATGCTAGCTGCTAAATCTCATAATTCTAGTTCAACCGGAAGTACCCTAATTAATTTTGATTACCTTTGTAGTGTCGAAATACACGTTTTTTTCCGAAATAAACGGCCTTATCTTTTTTAAAGTAAATGTAGAAATACGATTTTTTCAGGAAATCTAAGGACCGTAGAACGGACGGAAGTATATAGTTTGATTTTTTTTTTCTCGATATCTTTAAGCGTTA